>BQNB010032926.1:0-52774 GCA_026074375.1 Tanacetum coccineum
GCCACTAACTCAAAAATGTGACCATAAACACCCTACGGTCGCGCAACCTTTTGTCACACACATTCGAAAAAGCATGTGTGACTATATGTATATCGTCACACTTTTTTGGTGTAGCAAAATCCACTTTTTGTACTAGTGGGCTGTTTGTGGCCATCTCGATGGCTTTATATTAGAAAGATATGGTTTTCTTTCTTTGGTTGTCATGAGAATGGTGTGTCATTCTTATTTTGTTTTTTTGTTCTTTGCACTAAGGTGCATTTTTGTGCTCATGTAACGGGCTGGATTGTAGGACTTCACCTACACCTTTTGTACTTCAACGTTTTTTTGGTGTAATACTATTTACCGGGGAAACCCTTTACAAAAAAAAACTATAATTAAACCAACCCCAAAACCACAAATCCCAAAAAAAAAACATAAGCGCACAAAATTATAATCAACATCAAACACCAAACTTAACAGCTATAAACACACATTTCACTAACAATTACACCATGCCTGCCATAACCGGATATTCCCCCCATAATTTCAACCAAAACCCCTAAAACAATTATTCATTTAAACTGCCAAATCAACAAAACACTCAAAAACTACAACATATAACAATAATAACTGGCGAATTGAAACTTTTAAATGGGCAAATTAAAAAAACACAAATCTTAAACATAATAACCTAATCCAAAAACAATCCGGTACTCCACATGTTGTTTCAAGCGAAACCCTTAAAACAATCATAAGTTTAAACGCCAAAATTAACAGCACTCAAAAAACACAACATGCAACAACAGTACCTCACCAATCAGCACTTCTAAACGGTACAACTAAAAACACAAATTTTGAACACGATCACATGCAGCAGCAGACGATCCTCGTTCAAATCAGATAAACTCTTTCAGATTTTTCTCTGATTGAAACTCCTCTCTTTCATTATTTTCTTTTACTTTTTTGACCTTTGTCAAAATGCTACAAGAAAGAGTGTCTCCATCTGCGCGTGTGTTAACAAGACATGCATTGTTTGCCCATGTAGAACAACGTTTTAAATGACCAATTCTTATTACACTACTCAGTTACCGCTAAG
This sequence comes from Tanacetum coccineum, assembly GCA_026074375.1. Classification (NCBI taxonomy): domain Eukaryota; kingdom Viridiplantae; phylum Streptophyta; class Magnoliopsida; order Asterales; family Asteraceae; genus Tanacetum; species Tanacetum coccineum. Next base: position 1,076 of record BQNB010032926.1, read on the forward strand.
CCAGATGTTATTGTTTCAAGAAAATAAATTTATCAACTTTACTGAAACATATATAAGTACGAAAAGGTAGTGATTTTGCATTAACTATTTGTTCACCATGAATATAATTTTCTTCACATTTTACGAACAGTATATCTTACTTTCTTCATGATATCATAAATGTACATGATTTTATCATAGTAAAAATAACAAACTGATTTTGATAAAACAGTGCACAAAGTAGTTTACTTAGTTACTTTACCTGTACCATATAAGTAGTAAAGTCCAATTTCGTCTGGTTGGGCTTCAACCATCCAATACAGTTGGAACTCTGTAGTTTAAATCCAACACGTTTACCACCTTTTTTAATAAAACCAAAAAGAAAACAAAAACAAAAAGATTTATCTGAAAAGGGAAATATTCATTTAACGACAAAGGGCAATTTCGTCAACAAACAAAAACCACAACACTTTATAAATAAAAGCCTATATTAAACAAGACAAAGATACACTCCATCATATAACCAAATTGCATTGCATGTGTGAGAAAATAAAAATGGACCCTGATGCACTTTCAGCAAACTTGTTCAAATGGGACACTCGAGCCACTGTAGCACCACCTTCATCTCGTTTATACGAGCCCATAACCCTACACCAGCCACCACAGTCCATGGTAGCCACGTCAGCACCGATGGGTAGCTACTTGGTTCGTGAAAGTAGGGACCTAGGTGGTTTAGAAGAAGTTTTTCATGCTTATGGTGTAAGGTATTATACCGCGACAAAGATATCAGAACTTGGGTTTACGGCTCATACGTTGTTGGACATGAAAGATGAGGAGCTTGATGAGATGATGAATAGTTTGTCTCATATTTTTAGGTGGGATTTGCTTGTGGGTGAGAGGTATGGAATTAAAGCTGCTGTGAGAGCCGAGAGGCGACGTATCGATGAGGAGGAGTCGAGGCGGCGTTATCTTCTTTCGAACGATAATGCTAACACACTTGATGCTTTGTCTCAAGAGGGTAAGTATATATGTTTTCATGCATTTTATTTTCATGCAAAAATAAGCTACATCAAGCATATAAATTTGCAAGTAGTTTAACTTTATCTACTACAGGTTTATGTATATAAAAGTAATTCTTTGGTGAACATGTCAAAGTTCTTTGAATATATCAGCACATAAAATATATCACTACAAAAGGTGTAAATTGGTTAAAAATATGGAAAAAGGTGTTGCATAATTAAATGAAAAGAGATATAAAATTAATTCACTTCTAAATGTAGTAAGATCTAGTCGATTGTATATATATATATATATATATATATATATATATATATGTATATATATACACAGTACTTCTTTTTTCTGCAAACTTTAAAGAAGTGTTGGCATTGTGATATAATATTCAAGTTAGTATCTTTGTAAGATAATTTTTCAGATAAATAGTTTAAAATTATTTGTTCACAAACCTTATTTCTGACAAATGATTATCTAAGTTATAAGATACCTTAAACACTGTTGTATTAAAAAAACTGTAGATAAACAGTTTAAATAAGCAATTACAAATCCCTTATACATACTGAAAAGTGTCTGGTAGGCTAGTAGCTAATTGTTTAAGTGAGCATAAACATATTAAACAATTCTTGGTTTTACAATACCTCATTCTTACCAATGTTCAAAATTTTACTGTTTTATTCATCCCTTTTTTTTACTGTTTTATAAATGTTTTGTAACAGGCTTGTCTGAGGAGCCTGTGCAACAAGAGAATGAAGCAGCTGGGAGTGGCGGTGGAGCCGGGGCGTGGGAGCTCGCAGTTATAGGGAGATCATGTGGAGGTGTAAAGGCAAAGCACGGCGTCCAAAGAAGGACTAAAAAGGGGAGGATTGGGTCGTCTTCACACGCCCATGGGGGAGATGATAATGAAAGTGAGGATGATCCTGACATTGGTGGCGGAGTAGAGAGGCAAAGGGAGCATCCGTTTATCGTTACGGAGCCTGGGGAGGTGGCTCGTGGTAAAAAGAATGGACTTGATTACTTGTTTCATTTGTATGAACAATGTCGTGAGTTCTTGATCCAAGTTCAGAACATTGCTAAAGAGAAAGGTGAAAAATGTCCTACAAAGGTATTGTCATTTTCCATGATTCACAAGATGCTAAATGTTTAGATTTGCTACATAATTGGTGTGCTCTTTTAAAGAGTACTTTACTCTTTAAAATGTTTTATATTCGTACAAAAGTTGCACTTCTTTTGTTTAACATAATAGAAAATTTTAGAGTGAAAATATTATTGGGCTCTCACTTTCCCAATATTAGCAAAATTCTATTATGTGCTTCTAGTTTTTTATAAAGTTAGCGTACTAAAAATGAAGTCTATAACGAGAGTGAACATAACGCTTAAAAAATAACTTATGTATCTTTTGCTTTCTTAAAAGAAATAAAAATGGGATCATGGGTGAGTAACTACCAGGATGCTACATATAGTTTATCTTTTGTGCTTATTTAGTGATAAATCATTGTTACTGTTTCCCCGAAGCGTCTACAACAGTTTTTAATGGTGATTGGCCAACAAAACAAGAGCTATAATCATTAGAAATTTGGTAGTTTAGTCTATTCAATGGCTTTTTCTCTACATTTTGGTAAAGAAAGTGATTATTATAGCTATAGAATATCATATTGTATTTTCCAAAAAGACTAGGATAGGTTTAAAAATGTAAAAGGTAAAGAAGTGATGATATGAGGTGTAGTCAGTGATAAAGATTTGAGTTGTCCTGTAATTTTAGAGAAAGTTGTGTATAACAAGATTCACTCAGATTTCTTCTACAGTATAAATTTTCACACCCCTACCAGCTGGCACTGTTCCCAACTCGACACGTGTTGTACGGTCTGAAAACAACCCTTTTGTTTTTACTAAACCCTAGTTCACGAGTGTAATATTTAATGCTCACATACACAAATATTTGACTAGAAGCATAACTTTTGAAAAATGTACTTTGTTGGTTATCATATTATATTGATTGTATTGGGTATGGTTTTGTTTAGGTGACAAATCAAGTGTTTAGGTTTGCTAAGAAGGCTGGTGCAAGTTATATCAACAAGCCGAAAATGAGACACTATGTTCATTGTTACGCGTTGCATTGTCTAGATGAGGAGGGGTCAAATGCGTTGAGGAGGGCTTTTAAGGAGAGGGGAGAAAATGTTGGGGCATGGAGGCAGGCATGTTACAAGCCATTGGTGACTATTGCGGCTAGACAAGGTTGGGACATTGATGCTATATTTAACTCACATCCGCGTTTGTCTATATGGTATGTCCCAACCAAACTCAGACAACTTTGTCATGCTGAACGCAGTGGGGCTGCTATTGTAGCAGCCGCCACTGGTTCAACAACGGTTGGTGGTGATAACCATGCTGACGCTGTTGGTCATTTGCTCTTTTAGAAAAACGTTTGTGGTAGTTTGTTTCTTAGGATGCAAGAATTAGCAAGTCTCAGGTTTCATGTTCCAAGCTATGTATACAATGAATGATCCGTGTCGTAATGCTTGTGATTGCATCGAGCTATAAAATATGTTCCTTTAAGAGTTTATGGTCATTGAGTAATTAGACAACTTCATGAATTGGGTTAAGTTCGTATATATTTCTAAAAGGTAAACACCAAGTATATACGGACATGCATGATGCATCATGGATATATCTAACTTGTTTAGAATTTGCTACAAATTTTGTGATAACGCAACGTCACAGTACTTTAGGATGCAACACAAATTAAAACAAACACGAACATACATACATAGCAACAAGTTAATACAATGTTATTGGTATCAATATTTTTCAAATATATAGGCGGGTTTCATTGTTTAATAAGTAGTACCAAAGTTCGGGATCTGCTAGTTTTTATGCTTGGCTAGATCTCCTCGGTGTGGATCTTAACTCAATTCTTTATCCCATTGTGAAATTGATGTAGAAACTATAGATCATAGTTTTCTAAATTGCTCCCGGGTCTCTCAAGCACGGGGAGGGTTTTTGCTTGGTGAAAAATCGGTTCTTCAAACCTCATCTCCGTTCTTGACATTATCGATCACAAAAGTCTTAGCAGTGTTAAGTTGACATAAAAAAACTAAGGGTGATTTTGTTGGTGTTTTTACAATTAAAATATATAAATTATACATTATATATATATATATAGAGTAGGGATCCAGTGAGAAGTAAATTAAAATAAGAAGCGGTGTGAAGTGACTAAAACCACATATTTGAGATGCAACGACTTGCATTAGATACATTTCTATTCATTTAGATGTACCATTTTGAGTTTCGAAAGTTAATTTGATGTGTAGATGGTGCAAATTGATTTTCATGATTTTGACGCATGTAGAGGACCAAAAAACAAGAGAAATTATAAAATGCATCTAATATACGTATATGCATCTAATTAAAAGCTATAAAACACATTATGATGCTTTATAATGCATCTAAGATTATAGAGATGCATCTAATTTAAGTCGGTGCATCTCGAATATGCGTTTATAGTTACTTCTTATCCTTCTTATTTTAAGAAAACTTCTTATTTGATCCTAACTATATATATATATGATCAGAATTGAAAAATTTCCTAGAAATAAACATGAAGATGATCGGAGACTGATTCGTCGTTAAACGACTAGTCGAGTAATATAATATAGTAATCACGTCGGATAAAAATTACTTTATGAAAAGTAATTATCTATCCTCCGGATGTCATGTCTCAACGAGAGATGAATTTGAAATTCACGAAAATACTTCCAATTTAATGCTTGAATATCTTTAAATTTTGGTTTTTGATTTAACACTAAATTTTAAAAACTACTAAACTAGATTATACTAAATAACAAAAAAGCTAAACAATTAAATAAAAAGAACTATATAAAAAGATATGCTTGCTAAGTGACGTGGAAAGTTTCTCAAGTGTGAATTAAGGTTTTACTTAACGAATTAACTTCCTTAGAAAAGATAATTATCTCATAACGTTGATTTATTTTGACAAAAATCTCTTAAAAAGATATTAATTACTAGATGTGTCGTTTGACTAATTTTTTGGATTCTGCCCTTTAAAACATTCAAACTACAAATCTAAATAATCAAATATACTTAATTTCCAATCCACAAATCACTTAGTAAGCACTAATAACCTACTCACTAATCATAACAATTAAGCTAGCAACAATCATAATATCAAACATAAACATTTTAAGCTAAATAAATCTAAACTACTAAAAGTAAAAAAGAGAAAGAGGATAGAACTGTATGATGAACCGAATCGAATTAAAAACCACCCGATCTAATAAACTTATTTAAAATCTAAAGCTTAAAACTTGATTAATATCTAAATAACTAATTAGCTAGTAAATGTGTGAACTTTATTCACTAATTAGCTAGATAAATACTTAAAAAGCTTAAAACTTTATCTAAGAAATAAGCTTAAAAGACCCTAAAGCTCCACGCCAAAGAGGTGGAATGAGTTTCCATCAAATCACAATTCAAACAATGGTTAAACAATATGAATAAGCTATAAGTTAAAAACTTTAATTTTAAAATATTAAGTATTTTGAAATAGAAAAGCTAAAGCTAGTAGATCTAAATGATTAAGCTATTTTGATAAGACTAAAAAAACTAAATTAAAAGGTTTTGGAAAAATAAGATAAAACATTAAGCTAGAAAAAAATAAGCAATCAAAAATAAGCTAGAATAAGCTAACTCAAAAAGCTTTAAATCGAAAACCATATAAAATAAGCTAGTCTAAATAAGCTATGGAAGTAGCTTATTAGAATATAAGCTTAAGAGATCGGATCTGAACAATAGCCAAACAAATCCACATTTTGACGGTTAGTGTTCTCTATGACAAAAAATATCACAAATAAGCTTATTAAACTTTCGTATTACAAAGACCAGTGACTGTGACTGTAAAACGTTAAACACATTTGTCCTTAATCATGAGTACAAAAATTTCTGGATGTTTGGTAAATGTATGTCGACATAAAACCCGAAAAAGCCTAAACGGGTAACGGGCCTTACATCAATCATGAAATATTTAAGAGAACTAAAGTTGACGAGTCATTAGTGTACCATATTGTGTAATGGCAACCAAGTATCACGTCACATTTGTGGTGTCCATAAATAAGAAAATGTTTTATGACCATTATGTTGGTTCAATAGTATATAGCTTGCAACTTTTTGTATTAGCAATACGTGACAACCTGCCCATGGAAACGTAAGAAAGGAGATTCTTAGAAACACCCTAGAAGCATACCTCGTCTAAATACTTCTGAACAAATTATGAGCAAAGCCATCTGATAATGGCTTTTTGCTAGTATGGTTTGCCATGGCTTTGGCAAGCATGGTCTTTCCCGGCGGACCATAGACCAGTCTTAAACAAAATAATGATTACAAGTTTCATGCATTTGAGGATCTGGAGAGATAATAATCAACTTGCTAATCCTGCAATGGTGATAATATTAACTTCTTCTCAGGATTTTCTGTACAATAAATTTTTTTTCTAGACCATTATGTGTTTGTATCATGTTATCAACTTTTGACAAACCTGAAATGAACTTGTCTAGCTTTTCTTACTTGGCTTGTAACCACAACTAAAAAAATAGAGCAAAGTGGGTTTCTGCACAAATTTAATATGTGAAACATGGCAGGTTAAATGCTAGAAGTAAAAGAAGTAAACCTCTACAGGTGGGCGCCTATCAGGAAGCTGAAAGGACAGAAGCTCATGGAAAAGACAGCCATAATAATATTGGCTGATTAGTGCGGTGTTGCCTTGCAGGAGTTCCACACTCCTTGACAATGCGTCAAAGATATTTTGTTCTTCTGATATCACGAACACTACTTCAAGATCTGTATAAACCTAAAAACAGAGTAGACAAGATGAGTAGAGAACATAATTATGATACATATATTTCCTTGATTTCATAACAACCTTAGAACACATATGCACAAGACACAAAACACATATGCACAAGTCAATAATAAGCTTATGAACAAGTTAAACCACCACCGTCTTTTACAATCTGTTTTGAACTGCTACTCTAGATTTTTTGTGCTGCAACATTGTTGAGTTTTATAATTCAGAAGCAATTTATATCAGAAATATTTACACAATGCAAAGTTTTAAATGCGGACCAGTTGCTTTTAAATTGGGTCGATTTATAGTTTCTGCTTCTATAATTTAAACTGACTGTAATTATGATAAAAACGTAAATGATGTACTACAGTTTTGATTAATGCACATGCTCTTGCTAGGCCTTTATCTAGGACTTATTGAACATCAACATACTCTATGGTTCATTGTTACATGGTTTTATTCATTAAAGGTCTCCACCTTGTACACTACGTGCCGTGTTGTACGCAATTGGGAGTGTTGTACGCAATTGAGAGTTCTTTAATTAGCGTAACATGTGGAAAAATTGGCTGATTGGTTTGGCTTTGCTGAAATCAACTTTTTGCCAGGTTTTTATTCAAGAAAGTATAAAGATTACAATAATATTTGATGCTTTACATATAACACTTGACCAAATTAAACAATATATTAATACTAAAACAACTGGTATACAGGATCAACATTTAGGTGTGTGTCAATTCTATGGATTTGTGATACGGAGCTTATAGCATGCTTAGCAGTTAATCATTTTTCAATGATTGAATAAACAAATTTACCTGATTACTTATGGACTTATGGTACACTATCAATTTAGGATACTCAAGAATTACAAGTCTTGATTTTATCCCCTTTTAAAAACTAATTCTAAGACCATTAATCCATCCGTCCGTAAAACGTCTACCTTTTTTACATTTCCTTTTTAATCTCCAGGGAAATTCACATCAAAGCTCAAAATATTATTTTTATGTTTACCGTATCAAACACATTTATTAAATTTCTTTCCATACTCAATTGAGCGTAGGTAAGCGAATCACAAGGAGGAAAAACAAAATAATCGGACTTTAATTTTAATACAAAATAATAGTGATTTGATTACCTTATCAAATTCGAACTTCTAAATGGTCATGAACGTGATCGAGATTTAAAGATGATGAATATTGGTCAAGAATCAGATCTGATTTTGGAGGCATGGATAGAGAGAGATTATGTGAGTGGTTTTTTCTTTTGACCTACGGTTTTTAAAAGTAAATTAGATGGAAAGTAAGATATATTAGTTTTTAGCACTTTTATAGGGACAAATAAGGAATACTTAAATTGCCCTTTCAGTAGTGGTTTAATTTTTTATTTAATTACAAAAATGTCATCTTGCATTAGTTTGATGTACATCATGCATTATAAGGAGTAAAAAAGTGGTTCTATAGGTTTTGTACAAAAAAAGTGGTTCTGCAAAGAAAATGCAAATATATATATATATATATATATATATATATATATATATATATATATATATATATATATATATATATATAGGAAGGTTAAATAAAATATAAAAAGACAAAATATTCGTGAGAAGGATAAATAAAGATAAAACTTTTTTTAAAAAGTTATCGAAAAAATTCTAAAACAAAAATTCCTTATATCAGGTATGTTGGTGTCAATAAAACTTTTGTAAAAGAAAGTTTTTCTAATTTTGAGTTTTATACCGTTTTTTTAATGCGCAAAAAAAAAAAATTTGATGCACAAAAAACATTTGTATGGTCAAATTTTTTCGTACTTGTTATAGTTGATGCGCAATAAAATTTTGTGCAAAAAAGTCAAAAAGAAAGTTGGGTACAAAAACGAATTTTTGATGCGTAAAAAACCGATTTAATGCACACGTTTTTTTTAATAAATTTTTTTTTGCAAAAAAACCTATCAACTTTTAGGAAAAACTTCCTTTACAATTTTTCATTGCCACCAACATACACGTTTGTGGAACTTTTTTCAGAATTTTTTTTAAGAAATTTTAAAACAAAAAAAAAAATCTTTTTATCTTTCTCACGAATATTTGTCTTTTTATTTGATCTTTATCCTATATATATATATATATATATATATATATATATATATATATGTAACTTTATTTTCAGCACAAATTTTAGAGCAAGAACTAACAGATGCAATTACTAGCTTTTGATCAAAATAATCAATGAATGAAAATGAAATGGCATTATGGTAAATAAGAAGATTTTCCTTTTATATTTTTTTATTAACTTAAAGGGCAATTTTGGACATTCATACTCGAAAATCAAAACCACTGCCTATAATTAGGAGGCCAGTTTACCATGTTTTATTTCTACACAAATCTCTCCACACTCAATCCATAATATAACTTTTCCCAGCCACCACCACCACAATCTTTCATAACTGCAAGAAAAAAAACGAGTGTAGATCCATAATGATTTCCTACCATCGACGAACAACACAAACCTCCTACGATCATATGAATCTGATATCCACAAAGTCAGTAAGTGTTTTCTTTCGGTTGTACTTTTATTTGTTAATCAAAATTTTTGTCCTTGTATTTAAATTAATTCTAGTAAATAACTTCGTTTTTTTTACCCAATATTATCAATTATCCTTTTAATCATGGTAAAATGAATGTTTTTTTAATTTTCTTTCGTTCTGAAAAATTGGTTTTGGCTTAAGTATGAAATTATTTTGGCTTTCGACCTAAGAACGAAATGGATCTGTAAAAAGAAAATTGATATGAAAACTAAAACCGTTTTCGTGGGTCTTGTGGTTGAAAGTTGGTTAGAAGTCTTTATGTTGAAAGGTTTAAATAGTTTTTTTTATGTAATTAAGTTGGTTGAGTCTCGAGATTGAGAAATGTTTAGAAGTCTTGCTAGTGGGTTTTTGTTGACAATGGCCCCATGGATCCTACTAATAATGTTTTAATTTTGGTTGATTCGTTAATATTTTAGTGTGGATATTTCGTTGTTGCTATCTTATTTGTTGCAGCTATCAACAATTCAACATAAGTCATAAGAATGGCATGTTACTGTGTAGTAGTTTATATGCGATTTAGTTTATCTTTGTTTTGGTTTATTTTAGCTTAAGTAGTTTTTTTTGTTTTTATAATTTTGTTTCAGCGGGGATGGCTCGTTGATAAGAAAGATGGTGTTTGATGAAGATGATAACGGAATGCTTTACCTTTTCAGAATGCGTGCACATATGTTTTAAAGAATTACAAATATGTTTTTTAAAGCGTGCATGTATGTTTTTGGAAGGCGTGTACAAATGTTCTCGAAAAGCATGTATATATATGTTTATGGAAGGTGTGCACGTATGTTTTTTAGACGATGTGTGATGAAGATGAAGAAATGCACTTTTGCTCTTGAAGACGTGCATACATGTTCTTGAAGGATTGACATATATGTTTTTGAATAACGTGCATGTTCTATTTAATTTGATGAGAAACACATCTTTATGATACATACATGTTTTTTTTTATTATATTTCATTTGATATCTTTGTATACAATATTTAGTTTATTGGTTTTTTATAATTTAAGGTAAGATGTATAATTTTTTATGGTTAGTTATAAAGTTTAAATTTAAAAGAATACGTACTAAAAACATATATGCAATTAAGTTTTTAAACAAAAAATCATGACTAAACATGTTAGACTTACAATCTTAAAAAAAACATATATGAACTTCAATACCTCATAAAACTTGTTTACTTAAATTGCAAAGAAAAAAAATACAATAGAAAAAATATATTTTTCTTAATTTTTGAAAACTTGTTTGCTGCAAACAATAAAAAGTAAAAAAAATAGATCCTAAAATTATGGAATTTTTTAAAAACGTATTTAGAAAATTTCTTAAATAAAAATATAAATTGTTCTTTTACCATTATAACACTTTTAATATAATTAAAATCTTTAATTGTAAAAAGTATGATTGGTTGAACGGGAAGTTCGGTCAGTTCCGCGGTTTAAATTGGTTTTGGACATATAAAGTCTTATATATACTACTGTTATATATTATATATATACCTATTATATATTATTATATTTATATATATATATATATTATATTATTTTATTATTATATATATATATTTATTATATATATATATTAGGGATCCTGTGAGAAGTTAAATTAAAAATAAAAAGTGGTAGAAGTGACTTAAAATTCACATATTTGAGATGCAACGACTTGCTTAGATGCATTTTTTTCTATTTAGTGACCATTTTGAGTTTCGAACGTTAATTGATGTGTTAGTTGGTGCAAATTGATTTTGATGATTTTCGGCCTTGTAGAGGAACAAAAAAAATATAATGCATCTAATATACGTATATTGCATCTAATTATAGACTAGAAAAACACATTATGTTGCGTTATAATGCATCATAAGATAATAGAGACGGCATCTAATTTATGTCGGTGCTCTCGGATTGAGATTATAGTTACTTTTTTTCCTTTTATTTTAAGAAACTTATTATTTGATCCTAACTCTATTATAGTTAGGATACAAATGAGAAGTTTCCTTAAATAAGTAAGTATTATGAAGTAACTATAACCGAAATCCGAGATGCATCGACTTAAAATTAGATGTCATCTCTATAATTGTAGATGCGTGATAATGCATCATAATGTGTTTTTCTAGCTTTTAATTAGATGCACATACGTATTTTTAGAATGATTTCATGATTTCTCTTATTTTTTGGTCCTCTACATGTGCCAAAATCATGAAAATTAATTTGCACCATCTACACATCAAATTAACTTTCGAAACTCTATATGGTGCATCTAGATGAATAGAAATGCATCTAATGAAAGTCGTTGCTTCTCAAATGTGTGCTTTTAGTACTTCGCAGCAATTCTTATTTTAAATTTACTTTTTACTGGATCCCCTACTATATATATATATATTATTTTTATATATATATATTAATATTTATAGTGACATTTTTCTTTGCAAGAACCATTTTTTTTGTACAGAACTTGCCTTTTATATCCTTAATAATGCATGATGTACATCTTTCAATGCAATATTTATTATTTTTTTTTAAATATCCAATTACTTTTTAGAAAAAGAAATAAGTTAAGGGCATTAAAGGAAAGTTAAAGTAATTTTTTTTATTAAAACCGTCCTTGTTTTTTTTAGATTTCACAGACTTTATTCCTTCCTCTATTCTAGATCCAGAACAATCACATTTTCTTCTTATATCCTCTTATCTTCAACCCAAAAATTGATTTGCTCTCATATCAGGGAAGGTAACCTACACAAAAAATAATGACGCATCCAGCATCTCCTATGACTGTCTGATCCATTAAATTTTTCGAAATCCATGTATGTTATTTCTTATTTGTTTTGATTTTTCTTTTTAAAACAAAAAATGGTTTTTTGTTCAATTAAGGTTTTATTTTTTCCATCAATGATGTGCAACTTCTGTAAGTATCTTTTGGTCGGATTTAATTTCAATTTGTGAAAAACTCAACATTTAGCTTTTTGTTCTTAAAAGTATTTTTGGGGGTATCTGATATGTAACTTGTTTGGGTAAGATTCTATCTATGAAATTGTTTATAGAAAAGTTGTGGTACTTATGTGAAGAAGAAACACAGATGGATGGTTTAGGATGAAAAAAAGTCAGTATTTTATTTTACTTGTTTGAGAATGTTCTTGATTGTTGAATTGAATATAAATACTGACTATTGAATGAATATAAATTCTATATAATGTCCGTATCTCTAACAATTTATGCGTGAGTATAGTTTGATTTTGTATGACATGATGATGTAAACACATGTAAAAGAATGACTTCAAGATGATGTAAAGTTTAAACATCCGATATACATGTTTTATTAAAATGATTAGTTTATTTTAAGTTAACACTAAATGGTTTATACGAAGCACCGATTGATGATTCTTAATAAATGTGTTTTGATAAAGTATTACTTCGTAAGGGTTTGATAGTTTAGGTTGTGCATATATGTTTTTACGGTTTATCAAAGGTTTTTTAAACTCAAAGGATGTGCATATGTGTTTTTACGTGCCCTAGAGTTTGATTAGAATTTGATTTTCTGTGTTGTCTTTCAGGCATCACGCTAGAGAGCTAAAATATTCTTTTTATTTTTGATTATACGTCGAGTATGTTTCGTATATGGTTTAATATTGATCGTTGAACTATTTGTTTATAGTGATCGGTTTGGCTTATTGCAGCTCTTTATGTGTTGGCTGCTGCAATTTTTGTGTTGGTTGCTGTAAGTTTTAGTGTTTGGCTGCTGCAATTCGTGTCCCTCTGCATCAATGGTTAGGATATCAGTAGTTGTTTTAATTGGGCCAGATTTTGTTTTTTTTGTTTGTATAGTAATTGTGTGGACTGTATTGGCGTGGTTCCTTGTTTTTTTGTTTCTCTTATTGTATCTAATTGTTTAGGCTGATAGAAGTAGATATGCTACAAACACAAGCATTAATTTTTTTCAATTAAAATGTACTGTCTTTATTTGCATGGGATGATATTGCTTTTTTATCTTTCTAATACCATCTTACTATTCTTGCAGCCGTATAATATCTTGTGTCGTTCTCTCCATGATATAGATACATACACGATTGGGTTCCCATGTCTTAACAGTGGTGGCCTTTCTGACTATATTCGAGCAGTGAAAACTTTTGCTTGCCTAGACCTGTAAGTATATTTTTTCCATCTGTTCTTATATGTTAAAAATTTGCACATAATTTGACCTATGTACTTGGTTAATGTTAAAGACGGCTAAATACCATGATGCAATCATGTTGTCTTAGTTGACATTGTTAGTTTAAGGCAACAAACTATAACTTTGCTTTTAATCTTTTCAATTCTTTATATGCAATGTATGTTGCGTAACAGGTCTTAACTTTGCTCTTTCCCTTCTCATCAATATAGATCTTAAGTGAAAATTAGCTAATAATTGGATAGTTTAATAAGTATTAAATAGTTACGATTGGTGATACTCGTATAAAAAAAGGTCCAATAATAAGGACATGTTGTTTGGCTTTTTCATACACGATAATAACTTTATATGGCAACAAAACATAGAATGGTAGATAGGACATCAAAAATTCCAAGTTCAGTTTGTCTAACTGATCTCTAATCTTGCCTCTCTCTCTCTCTCTGATCTCTAATATGGAATCTAGTGTAAGGTCGGGTTATGAGGATACGTGTCTTTTGATATTAGCTCCTGTAAGAATATTATTCAAATGACCTCATAAAACCAATGAAACGAGGTAAGAATCTGTATATATAGGGATAATACAACAATGTTTACAATTTCACTTCTATGATTAAGGAGATTGATTTAACTATAATGCCATATGATTAAGGAAAAACAAATAAATCAATATATTATTGTAGTTTTCCGTTTATTTATATCCCTTCAATCGATAATTGTGGCGGTCCAAGACGTAGCATGGTCACGAAAGGTTTCAAACTGAGATCACGGAAGAACTTTGGTGATTATATATGCCGCTGAAGATTGGTTGGAACAAACTTAGTATACAGTTTGCCACGAGTGTACATTTTCATGAAATAAAATGATAGTCGAATCATGTGTTTTGATCGATTATGACGATACCAGGATTCTGAGTAATGAACAAGGCACTCATTTTTGTAACTCAGGGAGAGTGGGCCGTCAGGAGGTATTGCATGTTAATCTGTAGAAGATGAGGATCATACAATCTCGGCAGCGGTTATTGGCACTTTGAAAGATTTTCAGATTCACAACTAGAGTGGGACAGTTGGTTGCTTTTTGGCACTCCAGACACAAGATTACCGCACTAGATAGATCGATTAGCCATAGGTCTAGAGCGACGCGTGACCAGCAACGAGCCCTATCGCATCAGGAAATACCCGATGATCGTGTTTATATGAGGCATACTGAAAGTGAGGACCAATGTGATGGGTGCTTTGACATACCGAAGATTTCTTTTGACGGACTGAAACTGCGCAATAGTTGGTGGCTTGTTAGGAATTGGTGAAACTTGATTAACAGCGTAGGATAATATTAGGTCTTGTGATCGTTAAATATTGAGAGCCCAAACTATGAGCAGGTATAAGAGTTTGTATCTGAATAAGTATAACTCACAGTAAATGTGACATGAGTAGCTAAGAGGGGTGCTAACTGGTTTGGTATTCATAAACGATCGGCTCGTTTGACGTATGTCAAGAGCTTACATGGATTGGGTGAGAAACTAACCATTTGTAGTGGTGTTAGCGACCTTCGAGTCCCAAATAAATAGTTAGAGCTCAAAGGTCTTTGTGGAAAATCATGATTTAAGACGAGAAGTAAATGTGGCAAGACTGATTCATCATTTCCTGTAAGAATAAGATCATCAACATAGAAGCAGTATGTACCATGATGCAAGTATTTCTAGTGAAAACGAAGTTCGAGAGGTGTTTGACCGACTGAATGTAAAGCCAATTTGAAAGAAGGAAAAGTGCTCAAATCGTTGAAACCATGCCCGAGGGTGCTTGTTTTTAATCCATAAGTGCCTTGTTTAATTTGCAAATCATGATTGGATATTGTTGATTAAGGGAAGCCTGCGGGTTGTTCCATAAATACATGTCTCATTTTTTTAGTTGACCGTTTTATAAACGCATTTTTGACATCAAGAGGGTGCAACTTCCAATTTATGCAATACTGGCAAGAGTTAATCACCAATGGCGAACGGTGGTATGCTTGTAACAACGGGGGACTGAAAACGTGTGTTAGTAGTCGAGTCTCGGAATTGGACTGCAAACTTGGGCGCCTACCCTATACAGGGCTTTTGTATCCTTTAATGGTTCCGCCGAATTATATTTGATACGGTTAAACCCATTTGGAACCATTTATTATTTGCTGGAATACCAGGGACGTGGGACTAAGACCCATGTTTGATTTTGTTTGTAAGGTTGAAACTCTCATTCATGGTTCCATCATTTAGGATCCTTTGCGGTTGTTTGAATCACGAGGTTCGGTAGTGGATAATAAAGCAACATGGAGGGGGGGAAAGGATGAGTAGTAAGTGAAGCTAGTAAGCATGATGTTTGTGCTGAAAATACCTTTGCCTTTGAAACTGTGTTGTTCATCGGGTGAGAAGATGTAGAAAGCTCCTGTAGCCGGCTGATCAGGAGCAATATTGTGAGTGAGTGGCTAATGGATGATTTTCTGATCAGAAACCGTGAAACAGATTGAATTCATTGGCTGGGATGTGTACTGATTGAATGATGGACATGATAATTGTATCTTGGACACCAAGAGAATGTTGGGATGTAATGGGGTTAGGTGTGTGACTGAGCTGCCTGATTTTTGAACAGCGCCTGCATTATTAAAATGGTTTGTTGGGCCCGTGGTTTGGTTGGGTTTTGGGTCGTTTGCATTTTGCTCTCAAGGAAGGAGGCTTGGTGATTGGGGAACTCATGGAAGAAAGGTAGTGAGCTCCAGGTGCTTATTGTTTGGATTAAATGATGATACACATGATGGAAAAACCGTTCATTGAAGCGAGCATGGCGAGTAACAAAAAACACGGGAAGGAGAGTAGTTGGATCGTGACTTCCGATACCCTTTGTGTTCGATGGCTTATACCCATGAAAATACACGGGATATGCTTCTTGGTTCAAGTTTTGTGTTGGGAATAGTAACGCAAATAAGCGGAAAGACTTAGCAACCATAGGTGCTGAAAATGTATCATACAGGAGGATTGCTGATTAAATAGCAGCTCAAGAGAGGGCTTGCTTCTTCAATAAAGGTTATGGGCAATATTTTTATAATAAATGTTGCCGTTGTAAATGCATCCACCCAATAGATAGCTGGACATAGTATTAAATAGCATAGCAAGTACCGGTTTCTAATATGTCGATGCTTTCTTTTCTGATCTGAACATTTTTGTTGTGGGTGTGGACGGTCATAAATAACAGATGAAACGTGCTATTGTCGTCCAAGATTTTGCGAACATTTTGGGTTTTACAATTACGGTGCAACATCACTTTGAATGGTTTTGATTTTTTCTGTGTGCTTCTGGGTTTGAACCTGTTTTATTACACGGGGAGAGAACCGAAATTAATCACTATTTTTGTTCAATTTTTGAGAGGATTATAAAGCACGTAAACTGGAAATAATCGTAATAAAAGCAACATTATATCGTTATCCATTCTTTCGAACAAATAGGAGCTAGTCCCATAGATCACAATTGAATCACAGTCTAAACGGATGAGATAACGTTTATCATTAATAGTAAAAAGGTAAAATCGTTTTTGGTCCTTTAGCAAGTTGGCATGGGTGTGCATTAAGAATAGGTTTTGGGGGGGATAAACAAATGACGTAATAGATAAAACACCCAACTTATTCAAAGTAGAAATTACATCAAATGAAACGTGGCCTAAGCGAGCATGCCATAACTCATAAGAGGCTGGTTTTATAACTTTAGCCGTAGCAATGAAAGCAGGTAGTAAGGGTCATCTTTGTAGAAATAAAGTCCATGTTCACAGCGACCTCTAGCGAGAACCCGTTTTGTTTTCCGATCATGAATATAAAAAAATGGTTGAGAAAATAAAACATCAACGGGATGGTCAGTTGTTAGCTTACTCACAGAAAGCAATTTCTTGTTAAGTTTAGGAATAACAAGAACATTTCTTAAAGGAATATCATGTGAAACAGTTGTTGAGCCCGTATGTGTAAATTGGAGCGTCTTAACATTTCCAAACATGACTTTAGCTATTACTTGGATAAGGAGATGAATGGGGGAAGAGAGTCTCAAGAAGGTGTCATGTGATCGTAGCTCCGAGGTCAAACATGCCAATTGGGAGTATTGGTGTTAAACATGGCATTGCGCAATGGAAAGCTTTTGCTAAAGATTCATCGAAGAAGAAGGAGTATGTGGAGTAGCATAAGTATAAAGACCCACTTGGACCCTAGTGGGAATAATGGGCCATTTGTTAGACTTTTTACTTTTTCAGTATCGTGTTTAGTAGTTTTTTTTATGGTCTTACGCGTTGTTGCGTCGCGTTAAATTTTTTTTTTTTTGCGATTTTTTTTTTGGTCTCATGGTGTAAAATGACACTGTTTAAGTCAATTCGGAAATGTTACCGCGGGTATTTTTTTATCTGAATGCGTCGGTACTTTTATAACATTTTTTCCTCCCTATTTTGTGCCGATAAATTTAAAAAAAAAAAAAAAAAACTAATTGGGCCGGGCTAAATTTTTGGGCTTTTTTTTGGCCCAGCACTGTAGCAGTGCTACAGTGCTTAAAATGAATAGTGCACATAGGTCAAAAAACGATGTCGTTTTAAACCTAAAATGTGTAAGATAGTAATGTCACTATACCTCAAACACAATCACTTTCTCAAAATATTCCAAGGGCAACTTGGCAACTGGACAACTTAAAAAAGAATTTGACACGTGTCTATTAGGTTGTCCAGAAGTACAATAGGTTGCTCATAAGTACAAATAGGTTTTCCAAAAAATATGTACTTTAATATTAAAAAATGACTAGTGTCAAATTCTTCTTCAAGTTGCCTAGTTTCCAAGTTGACCTTGAGGTATTTTGAGAAAGTGTCTGCGTTTGGGGTATAATGGCATTTCCACTATATGATTCGGACCCAAATAAGAATTTTCCCAATAGAAAAACATATGTAACTTAAAAAGCCTAACTAGTAACAAGGTTAAAAGGAAACCTTAACTTCAACTTAATTTTTTAGCCACATAATAATGAGATGCAAGATTCAGCGCAATTAACCTCGTGAGAGGCGAAAATGAATGAATGTCGTAGCCGGTGGTAGTGATAGTGAAAGTCTTCTTCGTTGTAGCGATTACAATGTGCGAGATGGACCTTTTATAATCTTCGATTGATTGATAAAAGATTGATACACTTAGGTTTTTGTTGTTTGATTTGAGGATGGGTTATTAACTCTCTTTTACTATTTTAGTAATGAGAAATTACCCGCCCCGTTCTCTATCCATTTTCTCTCCCATTCTTGCCTCTCTCTCTCTCTCTGATCTCTAATATGGAATCCAGTGTAAGGTCGGGTTATGAGGATACGTGTCGTTTGATATTAGCTCCAACACATACCAAACTCTCTTTTCTCTCTCTGAACTGTGTTATACCACCACCGTCCATCTTTATTCCATAAAAAAAAACACACCACACACACAAACCAGACGGCGCCGCTTTAATTCGAAATTCAAACATGCAAGATCCATACTGCATGTAAGTTAGTTTACCTTAATCAATATCTTAATCTTTTTCTTCATTGAATATTGAATTGGAGTTTTTTTAGAATTATGTTAAATCATAATCTGAGTATTCAATGAATGAACTTATTATGAAAACACAACTTTGTGGAATTTTTTTGAACATCACTACTCATGTGTATATAATTAGGGGTTTAGGGTTCTTTAGATTTGGTTTATTACACTCTGTAATTAAATGTGTGCTTTGGGGTAAATTAGGGGGTCAATTAGGGTTGTTTGGATTTTGTTTAGCTTCTATGATTTTTTTTTGCTTTGTTAGGGTATTAATATAGGGATTTTGATGTCATGGCTCTTGATGGATTGGATTAACATTAAGATTATCAGTACTTGACAGGCGGGGATATTACGGTTGTAGCCATGTTTGATATTAGCTCCAGCAATACCAATCTCTCTTCTCTCTCTGAATGTGTCTATATCACCACCGTCCATCTTTATGCCATAAAAAAACACACACCACACACAAAAACCAGACGGCGCCGCTTTAATTCGATATTCAAACGTGAAGATCCATAGTGCATGTAAGTTTAGTATACCCTTAAATCAATATCTTATCCTTTTTCTTCATTGAAATATTGAATTGGAGTTTTTTTAGGAATTATGTTAAATCATAATTGAGTATTCCAATGAATGAACTTATTATGAAAAAAAACAACTTTGTGGATTTTTTTCACATCAATTCTCATGTGTATATAATTAGGTGTTTAGGGTTCTTTAGATTTGGTTTATTACTCTCTGTAATTAAATGTGTGCCTTTGGGGTAAGGTTAGGGGGTCGTCAATTAGGGGTTGTTTGGTTTTGTTTAGTTCTTATTTTTTTTGCTTTGTTAGGGTAGTAATTCATAGTGTGTTTTTTCGTGTATCATGATGTGGACTTATGGAATTGGGATTAACATTAAGATTATCAGCGCTTGACATGCGGAGATATTGTTGTTGTAGCCATGACATATGAATCCTCTTTTTGACAGCATATTGTTGCTGAATGTTACACGTGACAAATAAAAATGTCAATTGTGGGTTAATCTACACGGCAGGGGAAGACTACAAACCCTGTAAAGCATGATAGGTAAGAAACTTCCTCCATTTTAGAACTTCCGCAAATGCATCACAGAAACTTATTTTCTGTTTTGGATCATAACCAGTATATAGATTTTATA
Source organism: Tanacetum coccineum (assembly GCA_026074375.1). Lineage (NCBI taxonomy): Eukaryota > Viridiplantae > Streptophyta > Magnoliopsida > Asterales > Asteraceae > Tanacetum > Tanacetum coccineum. Next base: position 21,372 of record BQNB010032926.1, read on the forward strand.
ACCGCTAAAAATAGATCTTTCTTCTTAACAACCTCATTACTTAAAGGCCTTATTGTAGGCTTACGAGGTTATCCTACTAGACCATATGTATTGTAACAGTATATGTTTATCTCTTTCGGAAGTATGATTTACTTATTTCTTTGTTTTACAAGTGAACATTTACAGGACTAAGAAAACTTTTTGCAAAACAAGGCATGTGGAAATATGGTGGCCAGACCATGGTATGGTTTTGTTCATTCATTTGATCGGTTTGAAGCAAGCGTTGGCTAAAAATTTAATTCCTCTGTTCTCTTAGGTTTGAAGTGAGTGTTGGACAATCATTTGGTTGTTTCCTAGCACCTGGAATGAAAGTGCAACTAATAGAAGCCAACGACGGCTAGAGTCTGGAAGCTTCAGATTGCAAGTATGTCAATTTGATAGATTTTGTCACTGTTGAAAATTATTTTTGTACCCACGCAGCGAAAACCCAAACAATGGTTTATGGTTTTTTGAGTTTGTAACAATATTGTCGTTAACGCCATGTGTGTTTCAGAGCATCTTCAAAACATCCCTTTAGAAAGCAAAATAAGCAAGAAACACAAAAATAAGCATTCTGAAACTTCGTTTTGTGTTTTATTGCATACTATACAAACATATAAATAACTTAGAGAGTTTTAAGATTTGTTAATCTAAATATTATTTGTGAGTAAGCTATTCGAATAAAATATTTAGCATTCGTATTCCATACTGCTTATTTCAAAAATCAATAAGCAGCTTTAATAAGTAATACCAAGCACCTAAAGCAGTGTTTGGGACTGTGTTTTGAAAGTGATTACCCTATGATCGCGTTATCAAATTGTTTATATTCTGCTCAAAATAAGCTTGATTGCCACATATCTGAGCCGCTTTTGAAAAAAGAACAACACAGTCGATCAACGCCCAAGCAGTCCACGTGGGAATCACGTATGTAGTGCTGATACGGGTACCGTTAGCTTTTCTTGAACTGCAGTATTTGATCTACAACCAAAAATTAGTTTGATATATCAGGCTATGCCAAACACCCCCTATGTATTCATTTACTCTAAAAATAAGCGGATAATCGGTTTCGTTCAACCACTTTAAATTGCTAATCTGTCATATGTACTAATGGGCTTATTTGGCCGGCTTATTGGCTTTTTCAATAACATTCTTACATGATTTGATCCATATTTTCTTTTGAATTCCCTCCATCACTGTTTTACTACAATAAGAGGCTGTAGTGATAGAATATGCAGCCGTGGTGGGGTAAATTGGTGAATTTGCAACCATGGTACATTTATTCTGTTATTTCATTATTGATGTACTCGATACTTCATATAACTTATGCTGAAGTAGCCACAGTAAATAAAAAAATTGAATCGATCTTTAATGTGCATTGTTGATAAGACTTTGTTTAATTCTTTTAGGTGCGAATTTCAATGGGCATAGACAATGAAACAGCAACTTCAATGACACGTGTAGCCGAAGATGATGAAACACAGAGGTTATTACCTATACTGTTACTATATTATCGTGTCTCTAATTTACTATTTGATTATGCGTCATTGTGTGTAAAATTGTTGCATTTCGCATTTGTATTGGGTTCTTAATGGTTTCTAGCTTTTTCATGTTTCATTTGACAATTGCCATTTCTAAACAACTTTTTTGCACACCATATTGTTAAGAACTGTTGGTTTTTAAGAATGTTTTACGTCCGGTTTTGAGTCATTGGTGGCATGTGTTGGTATATCTAAAAATGAAAGGAAAACAAAGAGCTCAATCTGGAAATAGTAGTCTTACGCAGCTTGATAACCAACCGCACTTAAGCATCAAGGGATATGTATTCTGTATGTATTTGGCCTGCTAGATAAAGAATACATATTGCTATTATTTATCTGGATCTTGGAACATTAGTCTAGAAAATTTAGGCTTAAATATGTTTCTCATATATGCTTACGGTATTTACATGTTTATGTACTTGGGTTGAGCATAGGAATGGCAATGGGGAGGGGGATTTGGAGCGGGGCGGCCACCCTCCATCCCCAAACCCGATTAGCAAACCACGCCCCAAACCCGCCCCGTTCCCCAAGGGGGATCTTATTGGAGCGCTTCATTGGGGCGAGATGCTCCCCCAAACCCGCTCCAATCCCCGTTGGGGATCTTATTGGGGCGTCCTTACGAATGCAATGCTCCACCAAATACACAGTGTTATCCATTTATTACTATTTTTACGCCATATTTTTACAAATGTGATTACATGTAATATTATGAATAATCAAGAACCCACTAATAATATATTATTAGTAGCCTTCATAAACATAAATAATGATAACCACGTTAAAAAAATAAAACTTCTTTTAAAACATTACACAAATGAAGTTTTTTCTAATCACAACTTGCAATCTTACAAAGATACAAAACTACAAAAAATCGATAATAATGGTTTTATTACGTAAATACTAACATAACAATATATGAATATTATAGATCAATATGTATATATAGTTTCGGGGCGGGGCGGGTTGGGGATGTTGTGCCCCGTCCCCGCCCCGAATCCGATAAAAATCCCCGTTAATGCCCCGCAACCCGCCTCAAAACCCGATAAGCATGCCCCGCCCCGCCCCAAAAACTTCGGGTTTTGGATTTCCCCATTGGGTTCGGGTTTTTTTACCTGCTCAACTTAAGCAGGTGTTAGGAATAAAAAAGGATGCATATCAGATACAAATTCAGAAACCTTTCCACAAGTATGCCCTTTTTCTGATCATTTACTATGCATCCATGTTCATTCATGTTCCATAATTTTTTTTATAAATGATTGATGAACTTTTAGCTTTATTAAAATTTGAAAATAGTATATGTTTGAAGGATAGACCCATATATGTGCAGCCTGAATCGGTTCTGGCCTTGATAATGTGTCAAAAGAAATTGGTTCTAAAAAGTTCGAACCCCCGGTGTGACCCAACAGGTTTAAAGCCACCCAAGTCAACCTAGTTCTATAATTTCAGCCAAACTTGGCATTGAACATTTTATACGTATTCCACGTTGATTTTTACAGGTAATGTTTTCTTATATATTTTATGTTTTTTCAGGGGTCCAGCAACCAATGGTACCTGTGACTTTGAGTACCTCAGAATCTGTTTCGCATATCGGCTCCCGTTTACCGCCTGCACAACCATCATGGTATTGTTGAGCCAGCTAACCGGCCAGTGTCTTCAGAACGGATCTCGCACCTTTTCATAGATATCCAGGTGATTTGCACTTCTTTCCTGAGATAGGCGTAAAAACTGTAACAAGTTTTTATTTTTTAATTTATCTAACGATGTGGTTTATTCGTATGTGTTTGTTCAGAGTTGCCAGCTATTGAACTCGAAGGATCATGCCAATTTTTTGAAAAAATTAACTGAAACCGTGCTGAGTGCAGACCTTATATTTCTCATCAGGTTAGTGATCGTGAATCTACCATTCTTGGTTTGCTTTAAAAAATGTTATAGTTGAAAGTGGTCTGAAATTTATGAAAGCATCGTCTTTACAGAGATGTGTTTTATCTCATATGTGAGGAGATCGTGAGGCTACGTATTTTATCCTGGATAACTCAAATTTATGACCCAATAATATATTATTTTGTTAGATTCAAGCAATACCCTTTTTAATTTGTCTAAGAATTGAACAATAGTACATCCCTTCATTAGCATCCCATGCAAGCTGCAACAAAGTTTTTTAAATGCTTTTTTTTACATTTTTCAAAGACATGGTATAAAAAAGCTTTCTGAATACTTTTTGACAATTGAAGTGTATGTGATAAATAGCTTTTCTATGACAGAGATTTGTAAAACTAGACGATTACTCGCGTATAGCGACGCCGATTTATAATCTTCAATAAAATTCGATTGTGTCGATGTGGTGTGGTTGGCGTGTTTTTCTTTTATCATTTATTTGTGTAGCGCTGAATAATTCTGATCGCGAACTTGCTGTTCAGTGTCTTAAATTTGTGAAATCTCTTAAATTTCATTACCCATTTTAATGTTAAGTCGTTATCAGGAATTGCTTTAGGTTTATATCTACGGAACTTAGAGTATAGGGAACGGAGGACCACCCCTGATTCTCTTATATCAATCATACAAGTATATATTACCTAGCACTTTATTGCAACTTGGAAGCCTCCTTTAGGCACTAAATGTCACTTAACAGATGTAAATAGAGTGCCTAAGCTTGCTCTCAGTTATTGTTATTGGGTGATCAATAAAATTCGTAGAAGTTGGTTATAATGGTTGAACGGGATGCCCTGTATATGTCTGTTCCCGATTTTAAAATGATTCTATACAGTGATAAGCTTTCAGTCCAATTAAAATAGTGGTTTACATAGATTTGAAAAAAAGTAGTGACCTACCTTATTAACAGAAAGAAAGCATCAAGTGTTTATTGAAGGCCAAGATTGTTATATCACTGCTTTCAGTAGTTGGATACGTGAAAGAGTACGTTTGTTTGACCTTTTGCTGCAGGAACTGACCATTACTAGAGGCAAATACATACAGGAAAAATTACCACTCACACAGTAGCCATTGCAGGAACACCACTACATGACGTGACAGACACAATATCACAAACCTTTGTCACAGCAACAGCCACTCAAAAAAATGAAACAGCAGGTTCCCAATTAAAAGATCTATGTTACCCTAAGTTTCATCACCAGCAAAGAAGAAAAAAGAAGACTAAATATTCAGAACTACGCAATGGCACCCCGAAGACATAGGCAATAGTCGGCTAATATGCAACGACTACTATAATGTAACCGTTAACTTAAACATCTAATGTATACCATATCTATTACTAACGCCCCGCAGCGAAGTGCGGGCTTCTATCCTCCTTTATATAAAAGCCAGGACATTGTAATAAGTGTGCATTTATAATGCTCCTCCCCTCCTCCCCTCTCCGACCGGGTTGATCCGACTGATTTTCTGCTTAACCCGCCGGAACCTAACTTCCAATTTTTTTAATAAACCTCATCTGACTCGGATTTCCACATTCTTCTCACACTTTCCCTCTCATTCTCACAGCTTATCTCTGGGAGAATATGGAGCCAGATGGCGTTTCCTCTTTTTGCATGAGGGCCATTTGGATTCCATATTCTCTATTGAGTATATGTTGTGGAGTCGATTGTTATAATTATTTTTTAATCCGGCTTTTAATTCAGGTAGCGTTCTCCATTCCCATATTAGGTTTCTCTTTTGTTTTCAGTCGTTTTTGTAATAGGTTGTTTCAGTAATTTGGTATCTTGTTTTTGTTACATGTGTTTGAACTTGCATTTGCTCTCTAGGGTTTAGCATTTTAGATTTAGGTTGCTTTTTTATGAGATTATTCGTTATATTAGGTGTGTGTTTGAACTTGCATTTGTTCCCTAGGGTTTAATATTTTAGATTTAGGTTTTAACACTTTAGGCTAGGTGTTTTGTTCCTGAGGTTACTCATTATATTAGGTGCCTTTTAGAACTCAGTCTTGGTTTTTTTCCTGAGGTTATTAGGTTTAAGTGATTTTAGTTAGATTAGGTTACTTTTAGAACTCTTGGTCTTTTCTGGTTGTTTGGAAACCGTTGTCTCTGCGTGGTGTTGGTTTGCAGTATAAAGAAAACAAATACGCTTCCTTAGTTTGTACATGGAATGCAATGTAATACCCCAGGTAAAGGATTGTTGTTTTACTGATCACCATAGTTGACGTGTTAGACTGCTAGTTTGATGTTTCATGTGTTTTATATGCGCAACTGATGACCATTAATTGCACGCTGTGTCTGAAAACCCGTTTAACCAACGAGAATTTACATCTCCTCTTGAACAAGGTGTTAGATACGTTCTTTTATTTTTGTAGGCATATTATGAGGGTTACTTTTTGATTGATCTGGATTTGGAAATGTATTGACCCTATACTTTATAGCTGCCGGCACTAGCAGAAATGTGAGAAGGCATTTGGTATTCGGCCACTCAGGCATTTTTAGCAATGCTGCCGTGTTTTCAGGAACAACTGAATTGCGTCTTGGAATTGCTAATACTATTCACGGCTGTGATACAGCAGACATAAACTGTGTTCCTATTCGTAGAGTTTTTGATCGGTTTAGGAATATGCGTACTCCTGTTTGCGTCTTTACTTATGATCCATTCAAAATTTTAGATGGAAAAAACTTCAAATGTCATAGCTCCTTTGGTGAACTTTTTTCTGGATTTAGAAATGTCTAAATATCAGATATCTGACTGCGACGATTTGATTGACCCTGCTCTTCTGCAGATATTGAAGGTTCTGGCACTAGCAGAAATGTCAGGAAGTGTTTGTTAGCCGGTCACTCAAGCATACTTCACAATGATAACGTGTTCTCATGAGCAGTTGAATTGCGTCCTGGAACTGCTAATACTATTCGCGGCCGTGGTACATCAGACATAAACTGTGTTCCTGTTCGTAGAGTTTTTGATCGGTTTAGGAATATGCGTGCGCCCTACATTGAAGCGGATTGTATGACCCAACCAGGTATGTGTCTTCCTGTTTGCTGATTTGCTGATGTTCCATTCAAATTTTTAAATAGCAAAAACTCCGAATATCATATCTCCTTTGATAAAATTTTTTCCTAAAATGTATCATCAAATTCGTAAACGGCCGTTGTCTGCTATGACTGAGCTGTATCCAACTGTTTGCGTGGCTAATCGTCAGTCATTTAAGGCAAAAATACTAAGCTCTGCTAGCGATTGTCTAATTCAGCGGCCAATGCTGACAGGTAATTTTTTTTACGCTATGGATTTAACTTTGCTTTTATATTCTACTCTTTTTTTATATGTACTCATTGCTTTTGAAAAAAATTAGTATGTTTAGCCACATTTAGAACCGACAATTAAGGGGAAAGAAAACATCGTAAAACAAAGAACAGTAAATAGGTAGATACAAGCCGTCTTATGTTGGCGATCTTAGAAAATGGTTCTACACAAACAACTTATAACGACATTAAAGATACACACTTATATAGGCACACAATGACAACGTATGCAGTCGCATGCTTATAACTAAACCCTTATTGCGTAATCACTTCATCAAGGCCATGCATGCAGTTCACTACGCTTGATACTGAACCCTTATTACAGTTTCGGGTCCTCTAAAAAGAGCCTCAATATGAATTTGTTCTTTCATGACCTGCATCTCTCTACCATAAGCATCAACACTAAAGCTGCTGCATATCATCACCTGTATACTCTCATTATTTCAATACTGCAACAACTTGTTAGAGCTGTCTTTAATACGAACTCATTTATATATCTTCTCTATCCTTACAATCTCCCTCAGTTCGTTAGACAACCAGTAGAAATCTTCCATCTTTTTTGAATCTTCAACAACTTCCCTTTGAAACAGTACTGATAATTAATCCCTAACGTCGTCTGAATCAGAAGCACATGCCAGCTCTCAGAACAGTGGTGAACCTGTATTACTCATACTTCTAGAGAAAAAAGTTAAAAACAAGAACAACTATTGTAATTTATAACTAATGTGGTTTCAAAACTACAGGTGTCACTATGTCTTAGCACGCAGAATACATCACTCATCCTAAACAATCTGCCATCCATGTTACTTTACCTGCCATTATGTCAAAAAAATTAAAACAACAGAACAACACCAATTTCAGTAGGTAAAAATAAAATACTAACAACATCTGTAAAAAAACATTTACACCTATGAGATAAACATAGACGTCGGCTATTGAAAACTTACATTGTTTCGATTTCTGGCGTTTCATACTGAAATCTTCTACCTTTTGTTTTTTCATATGCTCGATGCAACAGCGTTTGCCAGTCACCAGTGCTAACAGTGAATCAGGCGTATTTGTGTCTCGACATTAAAGACTGCAATATTACACCTGCGATCAAAGACTTTCCAACAAACGCTCTGGAAGGACATTGGGACACACCAGTATTCATTGGTGTATTCCCGTGGTTGTGCTGCTAATGTACCAGTGAGGTAAACTACTTTCTCAAACACTTTTATCGTTTTTTTAGTCAGATTTCCATCTGAAATATTGATTATCTTAAAAGTAATAAACATGTGTGTTCAATATATTGACTGTCTTCTCAGTATGCTATGTAACCAACCTTCCATATGCTAATGCTTAGACTAAGAAATGAGTACTTTCCATCTGCGTAGGAGCATGTAAGGCGAATTTTACACTCTCGGTAGAGTCACACAATCAGAAGACCGTGCTCCGAAGTCATCATGTGCTGGAGGTAAAAAAAAATTGTCTATGTATGATTTTCTTGCTTTGGGCTCATTCCAAAAGAAATTTACACCTAACGGATTAATTTTTTCAGTGTTTCATACTCACGTTTTTTCCTGCTTTTTTTAAGACATTCCACGTACCAACGTTTCCCAGTCATCAATGCTAACACTGAATCACACATATTTCTGTCTTGACATTGAAGGCTGCAATATTAAGCCTACAATCATAGGCTTTATAAACAGATTTAAAGAACTCTTGATGAAGTATCCTCAACACTATTTAATGGAGATGCAAGAGGTAATCTTGTTTTATAACAGATTAGATGTCCAAACTAGATAAATTCTTGATTCAAAAGGTGCCATACCGTCTAAGACTACTGTCGATGCAAAAGTATCCATCAAATAAATGGCTGAATACTCTTAAAAATGGCACAATGGAACATCTAGGACAAGAAGTACTGAAGACGGATTGGCAGCCATACAAGCACAACTTAATAATCTTGGAAGAGAAATTAAGAAGGTAAATGAAAAGGTTTATGCTGCTCAAGTAGGTTGTGAACAATGTAAAGGACCCCACTACACCAAAGATTTCCCACTCAAGGAAGAAGATAAAACCCTCGAACAAGCTTACTACACTTAACTTGGTGGACCTTTCCAAGGAGGGGGATATAGAGCAGCAGCTTTAGGATTCTACCAAAGAAACAATGCAAACCCTTCGTACCAAGAACGAAGGTAATCTATGGAAGAAACCCTGAGCAAGTTTATGAGTGAATAAGCAAAGAGACATGAAGAAAACTCCAACATGATTAAAGAAATCCAAGCTTTGATAGATGTTGCTATACGAAACCAAGGAGCTTCGATTAAAACTTTAGAGATTTAAATCGGGCAAATAAGCAAGGTACTACAGGAAAGTGGATTTAGAAGCCTACCTAGCTCTACTGAAGCTAACTCGATAGATCATGTCAAGTCAATTTTGACTACTGCTGAAGCTAATTCAAACCCGATACGCCGTATTGGATCACCCCAATACGCCGTATCCACTTTACAGAACAGAAGACTAATGTTGGAATCAAGACAAACAACAATCCCATTTCTAAGTCATTTGAATGATTACTACTGTGAGAAAAAGAAGGGATCATATGGACCGCAGTTCTTAGCAGCTTACTCATATGGAGCTTCACATATCGATAATTCCATACCCCAAAAGGAGAAAGACCTAGGGAGTTTCACTTTACCTTGCTATATTAATAATGTTTGCTTTGATAATGCCCTTGCTGACTTAGGAGCTAGTGTAAGTGTCATGCATCTCTCAACCTACCTTAACTTAGGTTTAGGCGAATTAGCTCACACTAAATTGACAGTTGAATAAGCAGATAGGACTATGAAATATCCAAAAGGAATTGCTAAAAATGTGCTAGTAGGTATTGGTAAATTTGTTTTCCCCGTAGACTTTATAATTCTTGATATGCCCGAGAATGTCAAAGTGCCTTTGATCCTCATAAGACCATTTTTGTCTACCGCCCACGCTAAGATTGATGTAATTAAAAGGAAGATTGCTTTAGGGGTAGGGGATGGGAACATTATTTTCAAAAGTGTTAAACCTGCTAGTAGTTTAATTAAGAGGGTCTACATGTTAAGCTAAAGAGAAATAATGGAACTTGATTTAGAAGCTAGGCTAATGGGAGAGACTTTGGTGTTAAATAGATCATTAGACCCTTTATATGGAGATTACATTGAATTAAATGATCTTAATGTACCATTAGAGCTTAGGAGAGATCAAGTTAATGATTTAATGCCCACCATTGAGGAAGGTGAGGTAATTGATGAGCCTATGATTGACATAATCAAGACTAGGAATAATGAAAGTTTTGACGAGTACCTTAGTTTTTGTGACTTTGACCGAAAGATCCATATTGATTGTGCCTACAATTTAAGATTTTTGTGGATGATAGGTTTCGAGCATGTAGATTGTTAGCCTCAAAATATTGAGCCGAACAGGAAGTTCGTTCATTACGTGTACGAGTCTCGGTCATTTAATTAGTTAATGTTGTAATAGTATAATATCGGGAATCGGGCTCGATAGTTAATCTAATTGTGTATATGTTTTGGGTTTAATCTGAAGCAAAACCCGAGCCCGGGTCCTAGTCAATTATCCTGAACGTCACTTAATGTGTTGGGGTATATAAGTAACTTTTCCTCTTTGGAAAAGTTAGTTGTTCATTTTCTAAATAATTCTTTTTCTCATTTCTTTATTCTCCCATCTTTCTCTCTCTCTTCTTTCTCTCTCTACAAAACAACTCACTCTCTTTCTTTTTTCTAGTTCGATTCGTGTATGATGTATGTTATGAAGTGATTACGGGATCCTACAATTGGTATCAGAGCGACGTGTGGATTCATGGTTGATTTGTGTGGTAAAACAAGCTCAAATTCGTGGCTTATATTGTGACAAAAAAAACCCACGGCTCAAAATTTTTTTGGGCTTATTTGATGGTTAATCTTGTTCTTCACTTGTTCTACACATCAAAAGGTAAGAGTGCTTCAAATTTCGTGTGTTAAACTAGCTTCCTACTCGAAATATAAGCTTTCAAAGCTTAGTGTTCTTCGTGGTGGGTTGCTCAATATTGGACGATTTACAAAGAAATACGAGTTAAGGTGTGTTTAAACTTGATATACACACTTAATATTGTATGTTCTAGCCTTTGTTCGTGGTTAATAAGCTCATTTAGTGAAAACTTGCAAAATTCGTACTTGCATTTCGTGGCGTTTGAAAAGAAAAAGGGACAAAACTCCACGATTTAAGAAGTTGTCAGGCGGCGTTTGACTAGGACAACGCGGTTTTGCTAAAAACGGCGGGGTGCCAAAAACAGCGTTTGCTAAAAACGCCGGGTTTTGCCAAAGAACAGCGTTCTAAAAAACGCGGGTTGCCAAAAATAACTGTGCTAACGGCGGGTTGCTTAACGGCGGGTTAGCTAACGGGCGGTTGCAAACGGCGGTTGCTAACGGCGAGTATGATAACAGGCGGGTTGCTAACCGCGCGTTTCTATACAGCGAGTTACTAATTGGGCAGCGGTTTCTAAAATTTTTGTGTGTGAAGAAAAGGGTTTCATAAAAACGGGCATAACTTTGATTCGAACTCCGTTTCAGGCCCGGACCTCTTCAAATCGAAGAAAAAAACGAGAACGGGATCACGCTGTAGGATTGTATTTTGTTATCCTCAATTTATTGAGGTCGAACAAGGAAGTTCAGGTACTTCTAACGATGGAGCTTCGGTCTTAATTATTAAAGTTGTAATAGTATAATATCGGGATCGGCTCGATAGTTGAATCTGATATTTGTCTATTTTCGTGTTTAATATCAAGCAAATCCCGAGCCCCGGGTCCTAGTTAAATACACGGCGCGTCATTTAACCGACGGGGTATATAAGCTTTTTTTTTCTTACCATAGAAAAAAGTTAGTTTGTTATCATTCTAATAAAATCTTCTCTTTTCTTCTCTCCTCAATCTCTCTCCCTTTCTCTCTCTAAACACACACTCTCCTTTCTCTTTTTCTAGTCCCCGATTTTCGTGTATGATAAATATGAAGGTGAAAGTGTTATCGGACCTACAATTGGCATCAGAGCTACGTGTGGATTCGTGGTTGATTCGTGTGGTAAAACAAGCTCAAATTCCGTGCTTATATTGTGACAAAAAACCCACGGCTCAAAAAAAATTTTGGGCTTATTTGTTGGTTAATCTTGTTCTTCACTTGTTCTACACATCAAAAGGTAAGAGTGCTTCAAATTTCGTGTGTTAAACAAGCTCCTAGCTCGAAATATAAGCTTTCAAGCTTATATTCGTACGTGGTGTTGCTCAATAATTGGAAGACGATTTACAAAGAAATACGATTAAGTGTGTTTAAACTTGATATACACACTTAATATTGTAAGATGGTCAAGCTTTTTTTCGTGGTTAATAAGCTCATTTAAAGTGAAAACTTGCAAATTCGTACTTGCATTCTTCTGTGCGGTTTTGACAAAAAGGGACAAAATCCACGATTTTAAGGAAGTTTGTCAGGTTACGGCGGTTTGACTAGTCAACGGCTGGTTGCTAAAACGCGGATTGCCAAAACAGCGGTTGTTGCTAAACGGCGGGTTCTAACGTTGGGTTTGCTAACAGGCGGGTTTTGCTTAACGCGGGTTCTAACGGCGAGTTGCAAACGCGGGTTGCTAACTGCGAGTTGCAAATAACAGCGAGTTACTAATCTTGGCAGCGGACTTGCTAAGAATTTTTTTGTGTGAAGAAAAGGGTTTCAGTAAAACGGCCATAACTTTTGATCCGTAACTCCGTTTCAGGCCCGTGACCTCTCAAATCGAAGAAAAAAACAAGACGGATCACGCTGTAATGTATTTTTGTTAGCCTCAATTTATTGAGTCGAACAAGGAAGTTCGGTTACTCTACGATGGAGCTTCGGTCTTTAATTAGTTAATGTTGTAATAGGATAATATCTAGAACGGGCTCGATATGTGAATCTGATAATAGTATAAGTTTCCGGGTTTAATCCCAAGCAAATCCCGAGCCCGGGTCCTAGTTTAAATATCCCGCGCGTCATTTAACGCGACGGGGTATATAAGCTTTTTCTTCATAGAAAAAGTTAGTTGTTTCATTCTAATAAATCTTTCTCTTTTCTTTTCTCTCTCAATTCTCTCTCCTCTTTCTCTCTCTAAACAACTCACCTCCTTTCTCTTTTTCTAGTCCGATTTTCGTGTATGATTATATATGACAGAGTAGTGTTATCGGGATTCCTACAATTGGCATCAGAGCTAACGTGTGGATTCGTGTTGATTCGTATGGTAAAACAACAAATTCGTGGCTTATATTGTTGACAAAAAACAGCACGGCTCAAATTTTTTTTGGCATATTTGCTGTTAAAGTAATCTTGTTCCTCACTTGTTCCTACACAGTCAAAAGGTTAATAGTGCTTCAAATTCTCGTGTGTTAAACAAGCTCCACTCGAAATATAAGTTTTCAAAGCTTAGTGTTCTTCGTGGTGGGTTTTTGCTCAATATATGACGATTTACAAAGACAATACGAGTAAGGTGTGTTTAAACTTGATATACACACTTAATATTGTAGTCTACCCTTTGTTTCGTGGTTAATAACTCATTTAGTGAAAACTTGCAAAATTCGTACGTTGCATTCTTCGTGCGGTTTGACAGAAAAGGGACAAAATCCAAACGATTTTAAGGAGATTGTCAGGCGGCAGGTTCACTAGGTCAAACGGCGGTTGCTAGAAAACGGCGGGTTGCCAAAACAGCGGTTTTGCTAAAAACGGCGGTTGCCAAAACAGCGGTTTTGCTAAAAACGGACTGGTTGCCACAACAATAAGCGGTTTTGCTCAACGTCGGTAGTAGTTGCTAACGGCGGGTTTGCTAACGGCGGGTTGCTCAACTACGGGTTGCTAACGGCGGTTGCAAACGGCGAGTTGCTAATGGCGTGTTGCTAACCGTAAGCGAGATTTTTGCAATAACAGCGAGTTACGTAATTGGCAGCGGTTTGCTAAGAATTTTTTTTGTGTGAAGAAAAGGGTTTCAGTAAAACGGCCATAACTTTTGATCCGTAACTCCGTTTCAGGCCCGTGACCTCTCAAATCGAAGAAAAAAACGAGACGAATACGCTGTAATGTATTTTTGTTAGCCTCAATTTATTGAGTCGAACAAGGAAGTTCGGTTACTCTACGATGGAGCTTCGGTCTTTAATTAGTTAATGTTGTAATTGTATAATATCGGGAATCGGGCTCGATAGATAATCTGATATTGTAGATGCTTCGGGTTTTAATCCAAGCAAATTCCGAGCCGGGTCTGAGTTTAAATATCCCGGCGCTGATCATTTAAACGCGCCGACGGGGAATATAAGCCTTTTTTCTTACCATAGAAAAAGTTAGTTGTTTCATTCTAATAAATCTTTCTCTTTTCTTTTCTCTCTCAATTCTCTCTCCTCTTTCTCTCTCTAAACAACTCACCTCCTTTCTCTTTTCTAGTCCGATTTCGTGTATGATATATATGAAGTGAAGTGTTATCGGGATCCTACAATTGGCATCAGAGCTACGTGTGGATTCGTGGTTGATTCATGTGGTAAAACAAGCTCAAATTCGTGGCTTATATTATGACAAAAAACCCACGGCTCAAAATTTATTTTTGGGGTCATTTTGTTGGTTAATCTTGTTCTTCACTTGTTCTAACACACAAAAGGTAAGAGTGCTTCAGAATTTGGTGTAGTTAAACAAGTCTCCTAGCTCGAAATATAAGCTTTCAAAGCTTAGTGTTCTTCGTGTTGTGTTGCTCAATATTGACGATTTAACAACGAAAATACGAGATAAAGGTGTGTTTAAAACTTGATATACACACTAATATTGTTTGGTCTAGCCTTGTCGTGGTTAATAAAGCTCATTTAGTAAAAACTTCAAAATTCGTTACTGCATTCTCGTGCGTTTGACATAAAAGGGACAAAATCCACGATTTTAAGAAGTTGTCAGCGGCGGTTTTGAATATGTCAACGGCGGTTGCCAAAAACCTCGGTTTGCTAAAAACGGCGGGTTGCCAAAAACAGCGGTTTGCTAAAAACGGCGGGTTGCCAAAAATAGCGGTTTGCTAAACGGCGGGTTGCTAACGGCGGGTTGCTAACGGCGGGTTGCTAACGGCGGGTTGCTAACGGCGAGTTGCTAACGGCGGGTTGCTAACCGGCGAGTTGCTATACAGCGAGTTACTAATTGGCAGCGGTTTGCTAAGAATTTTTTTGTGTGAAGAAAAGGGTTTCAGTAAAACGGCCATAACTTTTGATCCGTAACTTACCTCCGTTTCTGGCCGTGACCTCTCAAGTCGCAGCAAAAAACGAGACGGATAACGCTGTAATGTATTTTTTTAGCCGTCAATTTAATTGAGTCGAACAAGGAAGTTCGGTTCCTCTAACGATGAGCTTTCGGTCTTTTAATTAGTTAATGTTGTAATAGTATAATATCGGGAATCGGGCTCGATAGTGAATCTGATATTGTATATGTTTCGGGTTTAATCCCAAGCAAATCCCGAGCCCGGGTCCTAGTTTAAATATCCCGCGCGTCATTTAACGCGACGGGGTATATAACTTTTTCTTACACCATAGAAAAAGTTAGTTTGTTTCATTCTAAAGAAATCTTTCTCTTTTTCTTTTCCATCTCAAGTCTCTCTCCTCTTTCTCTCTCTAAACAACTCACCTCCTTTCTCTTTTCTAGTCCGATTTCGTGTATGATATAATATGGGTGAAGTGTTATCGGGATCCTACAATTGGGCAACAGAGCTAAACGTGTGGATTCGTGTGGTAAACAGAGCTCAAATTCGTCAGGCTTATATTGTGACAAAAAACCACTCTCAAAAAAAATTTTCTGGGCTTATTTGAGACTGCCCTAAGTTGAAGAATGGAAACCGTGGTAATCAACGTGGGAACGACAATGCACCAGCCAAGGTTTATGTGGTGGGCAATGCGGGAACAAACCCAGACTCTAACATTGTTACGGGTACGTTCCTTCTAAACGACCGCTATGCTTCTATTCTATTTGATACTGGTGCCGATAGGAGTTTTGTATCCACTACATTTAGCTCCATAATTGATATCACACCCACTACACTAGACCATTATTATGATGTTGAACTAGCCGACGGGAAAATAATAGGGATAAACACTATCATTCGGGGTTGTACGTTAAACTTCTTGAACCATCCGTTCAACATCAACTTATTGCCCGTAGAACTTGGTAGTTTCGACGTCATAATCGGCATGGATTGGTTGTCAAAGTACCACGCGGTCATTGACTGTGCCGAAAAGATCGTTCGTATTCCATGGGGAAATGAAACCTTAATTATCCATGGTGACGGAAGCAGACAGGGAAACGGGACTCGTCTGAACATCATTTCATGCACTAAAACTCATAAATACTTGTTGAAAGGACACCATGTCTTTTTAGCCAGCATTACAGCAAAGGAGACTGAAGACAGATCGGGAGAGAAGCGTCTTGAGGACGTACCAATCGTTCAAGATTTTCCTGAGGTATTTCCTGAAGAATTACCAGGTCTTCCACCGACTCGACAAGTGGAATTCCAAATTGATTTGATGCCTGGTGCTGCACCTGTAGCACGAGCACCGTATCGATTGGCTCCTTCCGAAATGAAAGAATTGTCGGAGCAACTGCAAGAACTATCCGACAAGGGCTTTATAAGACCCAGTTCCTCACCTTGGGGAGCTCCAGTCTTGTTTGTCAAAAAGAAGGACGGTTCATTTCGGATGTGCATCGACTACCGGGAATTGAATAAACTAACGGTGAAGAATCGTTATCCTCTCCCCAGGATTGACGATTTGTTTGATCAACTACAAGGATCCAGTGTTTATTCGAAGATAGACTTGAGGTCGGGTTATCATCAACTCCGAGTACGTGAACAAGATATTCCAAAGACGGCATTTAGGACTCGGTATGGTCATTACGAATTCCAAGTGATGCCATTTGGTTTGACGAATGCACCTGCGGTATTCATGGACCTCATGAACCGAGTGTGCAAACCATACTTGGATAAGTTTGTAATTGTCTTTATTGACGATATACTAATTTATTCAAAGAACGAAAAGGAACATGAAGAACATCTTAAGGCAATTTTAGAACTGCTTAAGAAGGAGGAGCTATATGCTAAGTTTTCAAAATGTGAATTTTGGATTCCTAGGGTACAATTCCTCGGTCACGTGATTGATCGTCAAGGCATTCACGTGGATCCTGCCAAGATCGAATCTATTAAAGATTGGGCGTCTCCTAAAACACCAACGGAGATTCGTCAATTTTTAGGTCTTGCTGGATACTACCGAAGATTCATTGAAGGGTTTTCAAAAATCGCTAAGCCAATGACTAAACTTACTCAGAAGAAAGTCGCCTTTGAATGGGGTGACAAGCAGGAAGCAGCGTTCCAGACATTGAAGACTAAGTTATGTAGCGCACCTATCTTAGCTCTCCCTCAAGGAGCTGAGAACTTCATTGTTTATTGTGATGCGTCACATAAAGGATTGGGTGCGGTGTTGATGCAAAACGAGAAGGTGATTGCTTATGCATCACGACAGTTGAAGATTCATGAGAAGAATTATACTACTCATGATTTGGAACTTGGTGCAGTGGTGTTTGCTCTAAAGATTTGGAGGCACTACCTGTTACCGAGAATATGGGAACCAAGTGTACGGTGTTCACTGATCACAATAGCCTACAGCCCACACATACTAGACCAGAATGAGTTGAATATGAGGCAATGTCGTTAGTTAGAGTTGCTCAGTGACTACGATTGTGAGATTTGTTATCACCCGGGGAAGGCAAATGTCTTGCTGATCTTGAGCAGGAAGAGCGAATTAAACCAATAAGTGTTCGATATTTAGTAAAAGACCTCGGTCCCCCGTTTATTTATTGTTTATAATAGTTCGTAGTTTAATAGTTAATCGTACGTTTTTCGGTTTTAAGTCGGGTACGAATACCCGGTATATTGTAAGTACTATATATAGCCTCTTCCAACTTTGGAAGAGGCAAGCTAGTCATTATTTCATTTCATAGAAACACATACACTCTCTCTCTCTCTAGAATCTCTCTCTTGTGTTTCTCTCACTAGAAACTAGCTAAACCACTCGAATCATCACCCGTGTTATGATTTAAACGATCCTACAATTGGTACCAGAGCCTTGGTGGATTCGTGTTTGATTTGTGTGGTTATATATCAAATTTCGTGGCTTATTTTGAAGAAAAAAACCACGGCTCACTTTTGATTTTGGGCTTATTGTTTGTTAATCTTGCTCTCTTCTTGTTCTACACATCAAAAGGTTAGAGTGTTACAAATTTCGTGGCTAATACAAGCTCCTAGTTCGAATTATAAGCTTTTAAAGCTTAGTGTTCTTCGTGGAGGGTTGCTTCATTTTGGACGATTCTCAAAGAAATACGAGTTAAGGTGTGTTTAAACTTGATATACACACTTAGTATTACATGGTAAAGCTTTATTTCGTGGGAAATAAGCTCATTTGGAATGAATATGCAAAAATCGAGCATGGTGTTCATCATGGCGGTTTGGTAAGATAAGGGACAAGATCCACGTTTTTAGGAAAAAGTCAAAGGCGAGTTGCTGGTCAAAGGCGAGTTGCTCACATAGCCGGCGAGTTGTCAATAGGTTTAGCAGCGGTTTGCTTATTTTAATTCAGCGAGTTGCTAAACGGCGGTTTGCTAAACGGCGGTTTGCTAAACGGCGGTTTGCTAAACGGCGGTTTGCTAAACGGCGAGTTGCTAAACGGCGAGTTGCTCATGACGAGTTGACCTGTTAGGCAGCGGTTTGCTCAATCAATAGGAGGCGGTTTGGTTGATTTCAAAGCGGCGGTTTGATAGAAACATATACGCAGCGGTTTGATTTAAAAAAAAAATTAAGTAATTTGTAATCTTTTTTCTATAGCCTTTTTGGCGAAAAATTTAAGTAATTTGTAATCTTTTTTCTATAGCCTTTTTAACTTATTTTTACGTCAAATTCAAATTTTGGTAATAGGGTAAAAATTATTTCGGTCGACACCTTTTTAGCGACACTTTTTGGCGGGAAAAATTAAGTAAAATATAATTTTTTCTTTAGCCTTTTTAGCTCATTTTTACACCAAATTTAGATTTTGGTAATAGGGTAAAATTTATTTTTTATTATCCAACTGCGTCAAATTTCAAACAAATCAACAAACCAAATATCACAACCAATTATTCATTTACGGTTTTTCTATTGATTTTGTAAAATCCGGTTCGCTGGAACTCGAGGAGAGGTCCTGAGTTCACATGGGAACGTGAAGATTCATTCAAAAAGAAATACCCTCATCTCTTCACAAATCGGGCGTCTTCATCCACTACAACGTCTTAAGCTTTGAGGACAAAGCTCTTCTAAAGGGTGCAGACTGTAACATCTTGCATTTTTAGGTCATTTACGACTTCATTTATTCCATTATTATTTTTATGCTTTTACGCGTTCGCTGTTTAATTTCATCGTTTAAGCAATAATCGCGTAACTAAAAATGATCATTTAACATAACTGAAAAAGGCATCAACAAATTTAAATGTTTATGTCAATAATGTTTTATAAAGTTCTTAGGATGGATAATTTATAACTTTAACGCTTTTTTATGTTTATTGGTTTACTTAAAACTTTTTACGTAACGCAATAAAAAACTATGCCTTATTTTTTGCATGCATGGCAAACCAAAAACCACCTAACACTTCAACAAATACCCACTAATAACCATGACACTCAAAAACCTCATAAAATCATACTCAAATCAGCCCCAACATAAGATATACACATATATACCTTATACACTTGGAATTAAAACCTTAACCAATGGATCAAACAACCACCTTTTGCCCCTTTTTGGCTCCTAGAACACGTCAAGCATGCAAGGGGAGGGTAGAGACATTATCAAGCATGCCAAGCCTTAGTCATATTATTCTTACACAAAGCAAAGAACACACTATGCTTGTCCCTAGCCTTACATGCCCTAAATGAGTTCTAAAATCATTTTCCTTGTCCTCTTTGTCCCACATAACCAGCCACATGAAGAAGTAACATCAAAACCATGTCCTAAGTTTGTTAAGTGGTATACACACTCATGTTTACCTATAAATAGAACCCATAAAGTGATAAGGTCCTCACACTTAACCATTTCAAGGAAAATCAAACACACAAACTCTCTCTTGCTCACTCCAACCCACGGCTCACTCTCAACACCCATACACAATCCATATTTTTGATTTCTAAGCTAGTACAAGTGTTCAAGGTTCATTGTTGGTCATATATAAGGTGTCTTGGAAGCTTGGATTGGGTTAAACAAGGGTTTTTGCAAGGAAGGTTTTCAATTAGGGTTTCTAAGAAAATTAGGGTTTTCTAAACCTAATTTTCTAGTTAGGGTTTCTTGGTTGGGTTTGATCTTGTTCATCATCCATCATATCTTCATTAAGGTCTTCTAAGAACCCTAATCTTTTCATTTTATGATTTATATAATTCTTATATTGTTAATCATCACCTAGGTTTTCATATTAAAGTTTACAAAGTAAAAACATGTATACCATACACGAATTTATTTTTCTTGTGATTAAAATGATGTTTTAAATATGTCATATGCTTAAAATAAGGATTTACAAGTGTTGGGTAATTTATATAATTATTTGTTAAGTTTTGATTATTTATTTAATTATAAAGTTTATAGAATTAAATAAATATGTTGGACTTATTCCTTCCACAATATGGACATATTATGATATAGAGAACTTAATATATACATAAGATGTGTATTGTATAGATTAGAGGACTTGTGATAATTTATATAAGTTATTAATACCTAAAACAAGTTTATTTAAAAGTTATAAACACCTTTCGAATTTACTGTAGCAAACAGTACATGGGAGAAATTATTTTATAATTCTATAAAATAATACATATTATTAGCTTTCTAAATCAATAAAGAACTCGCGAAACGGATAAATAACGAAGGAGTTATGATTTTTACAAGATATAAAATTGTAAAAGTATTTTTATAAAAGAAAGTTATAAAAATAATATAATTCGAATTTGGGTTAAATATTGAGTATTTTTCTGTAAAATTAGATTGTATGAGGATTATAAAAAAGTTAAGAAACTTGAAAAACCAATGGGTAATGAATTTGTTATGACTTTTTCATGTTTATGTAATAAAATATACAAAAGTAACTATATAAAAGTAGTTTTATAAAAACCTGCTACTGTTTACGACAGTGAGCTGATGGGAATTACTTTTGTTGGATAGAGCTTTTAATTACAAAGACGTGGGCAAAAGAATCACTAAAAACCGAATTAAAACGAATGAGATATGATTTTTATACGATTTCAACAATTAATATTTATAAAAAGCATTTTTATAATATATACATACTGTTACTGTTCAGAACAGTAAAAATACACATAATAAATGTAATAATTGATTAGATTTTTCAAATACGAAACCATACATATAAAGAACGTATTAAACGGAGGTAAAACGAATAAATTATGACATTTTCAATATTACAACAATTAATTATATAAAAGTAGTTTATATAATTTATTAAATTGATTAAATGTTACTGTTCATCAGTAACTTAATATTTACAAATATGATATTTTAATATATCATTCAAATACGAAAACACGGATGTAGAGAATATGCAAAACGGATTTGAAACGAGAAAGATATGACGTTTATACTAAAAGTAATATTTATAAATGTTTTTAACTTTATAAATATTACATCAAGTGTTTTTGATGAATAACAAATTGTTGGACGAATATATTATCTTTACGATTTCAACTACATGAACATTTATTTTACCAATGCAAACCAAATTGTTTAATTTTCTCCTCTTCCCAAGGTGGTGGAAGAAGAACCCGAGGTGACAAAGGATACGGCACAACCGAGTACCAAAAAAATCCAACCTTCCACTAAGCTAAATTTCAATTCATTTGTGAGCCCGTTTGTTGATCCTAAGCCTAAACCATATACCTTATCCTACAAGAGCGTAACAAGCAAATCTCGTGGAAAGATGATAACCTAGCTTCAAAATTTGTTGAAATCTTTCGGGAATTACATTTTGAGCTCAGTTTCACGGATGCTCTTCTACATATGCCAAAATTTGCTTCAATGTTTAAAAGTCTCCTTAATAACAAAGAAAAATTGTTTAACTTAGCCAAAACACCAGTGAATAAGAATTGTTCGGTGGTTGATCCCTAAAAAAAGTTGCCACTAAAAAACTTTGAGAACCCGACAAGTTTCTTCTTCCATGCGATTTTTCCATAGATAGTGAAATCTTAGCCTTGGCCGATCTTGGTGCAAGCATCAACTTGATGCCTCTTTCCATATGGAAGAAGCTCTCACTCCCCAAACTTACTCATACTCGAATGATACTTGAACTTGCAGACCGATCAACTACTAGTCCATCCAAAATTGCCGAAGATGTCTTTGTAAAAGTAGGAAAGTTCCATTTTCCGGCCGACTTTGTAGTCGTTGATTATGTTGTTGATCCTCGGTTTCTTAATTCCTCGGAGACCTCTTTTTAAGACGACACGTGATTTAGATTGATGTTTAAATGAAGAATTAACTCTTCGAGTATATGATGAAAGCATAACCTTAAAGTTTGTCAGAACTTTAAGAAACTCTTACATAGATGCTAAATCGGTTAATCATCGTGACATCGACGTTTTCATGTGAGATTATTGCTCAAGAAGTGCTCGTTTTTTGGATATTCTAAAAGTGGCCATCCACTCCGTCTTTAGATCCGAATCCTTGTTCTACTTCTTTCCCTCTCCCACTATCTTTTGAGGGAGGGTGACTTCATTGGAAGAAATCGAGATTGTCATACTATGATCAATTCCATCGAGAATTGATGATGCCGACTTTGATCCTGAGGGAGACCTTATTCTACTTAAGAAGTTATTAAATGATGATCCATCATCTCCTCTCCCTCCGAAGGCACTTCATTTTGAGGAACTTAAAATGATTAAATCTTCTATTGATGATCCTCTGGATCTCGAGCTCAAGGATTTACCGTCTCATTTTGAATACGCATTTTTAGAAGGAACTGATAAATTACCCGTCATAATTTCTAAAGAATTGAAAGATAAAGAAAAGGCCGCCCTTTTAAAGGTTCTTAAATCACACAAATAGGCCATCGCATGGAAAATTTCCGATATTAAAGGTATCGACCCTAGTTTTTGTACTTATAAGATCTTAATGGAAGACGATTTCAAACAGTCGATTCAACATCATGAGGTAAGATCCAGAAATTCATGAGTTATGAAAAAGGAAGTTATCAAACTCCTAGATGCCGGATTGATTTACCCTATCTCCGATAGTCCGTGGGTGAGCCCCGTTCATTGTGTGCCTAAGAAGGGTGGTATGACCGTAGTTAAAAATGAAGATGATGAGTTAATTCCTGCAAGACTAGTTACCGAATGGCGTGTTTGTATAGATTATCGAAAGCTTAATGATGCTACTCATAAAGATCATTTCTCGTTGCCTTTTATGGACCAAATGCTCGAAAGACTCGCGGGAAACGAATATTATTGTTTTCTAGATGGATTTTTTGGATATTTTCAAATTCCTATTGACCCGCAAGACTAAGAGAAGACTACCTTTACTTACCCTTATGAGACGTTTGCCTACCGACGTATGCCTTTTGGTTTAAGTAATGCTTAGGACACGTTCCAAAGGTGCATGATGGCCATTTTCCATGACATGATCGAGGAAACAATGGAAGTCTTTATGGACAATTTCTTGGTCTTCAGGGATTCTTTCTGGTCATGCCTCTCCCATTTAGACAAAATGCTAAAACGGTGCGAAGATAACACTAATTTAGTTCTACAATTGGAGAAATGCCATTTGTGGTAAAAAGAAGCATTGTTCTAAGGACCATAAGATTCAAAGTCCTAGATTGTTGTCGATAAGCTAAAGTTGATGTTATAGCTAAACTCCCCCTCCGACTTCCCGTCAAAGGCATTCAAGTTTTTTAGTCACGACCAGGGTTTTATATCGTCGATTAATCAAGATTTTTGTAAATCGCCCGACCGATAACCCAACTTCTGAAAAAGAAAACCTCGTTTATTTTTTTGAAAGATGTATTGAAGCATCTAAAATCTAAGAGAAGAAGTTAACCAAAGACCCGATATTATTTACCCATTGGGACCTACCATTGAAATTATGTGCGACGCTAGTGAGTATGTTAGGTGCCAGTCTTGGGCAAGACGTAAGACCAACATTTTCAGCAGCCTATACATTATCAAGTAATACCATGACGATTTCTCAGCACATTACACGACTACATAAAAAGAGTTATTGGCCGGGTGTAATGCTTTCGAGAAATTGCGCCTTACTTAGACTATCAAAGACCCCCCCCTATGTGTATACGGACCACTTAGCTCACAATTATCTTCTTGCTAAGCAAGATGCTAAAGCCGAGATTGCCTTCGGTGGATTCACCTACACCAAGAATTGATTCTAATTCATGATAAAAAATAGTGAAGAAATCTCGCGCTTACCACTTATCAAGACTAGAAAAATCCCCCATCAAAGTGATCTTGAGAAAAGAAATTACGAAAAACATTTCTGCTCTTAGATACAGCTTGATGGTTACGCCTTCAGGTTGATTCGAGTTACCTCATGGTTGCCGACAATCCAAACTACCATTTGGGAATTTTAGTGTGAAAAAGGGATTCATCCAACAAAAGAAAAAAAATTCTTAAGGATGTAAGCATTATTTTTGGACGAGACCCCTACTTATTTTGAATTTGGTGCGGATAAAGGATTAACGATGTGTTTACGGCCAAAGTATCGTGTGATATCCTCACGCTTTGCCATAAGTGACCACCTGGGTACATCAAGGTGCGAACTAAACAATCACCCGCTAAGAAGAGTCTTTGATTCTGGTTTCTACTTGCCGACTATTTACCGAGATGCCATGACTGGTCCACACGAAACGTGTTACCTTGTCAACTCAAGGTAAAATCTCGAAAAAAATGATATCGCCTCAAAATATAATTCAAGTATCTAGATCTTGACGAATGGGGAAACGATTTATGGCCCCGTCTGCTTCTCAGGGAACAAGTACATTCTCGTGCCATTGATTTACCGCTAATGTTAAAGCAAAATCCCAAGCTCTCCAACTAATGATGCACGAGTTGTTGTTAAATTCTTGAAATCTTTTTTTGCCGATTTTACCTCTAGTGATGACGAGTCACTCTCCGATGAGGACGTTCCAGAAGATAATGTTAAAATTTACTCGAACCCTCTTTTCGAATTGGATGACGAATACATCTCTAGTGACGTAAATCCTCTTTTTGATGAGGTGTTAGAGGACATCGAGAGCGAGGACTCCTATGTTTCTAACCTTGATGAGCCGGATTTGCTAGTCACACCTATCTTCGCTTTTAATGAGGATGAATGTTTCGACCCAAGAGGCGATATTGATGAGATCGATGCTTTTCTAGATATTGTTGTTTCTACGGATATTGAGGATGATTATTATGACTCGGGGGGAGACATTATCTATCTTGAGAAGTTACTTATTAAGGACACTACCCCTAATCTCCCTCCCGAGGTATTTTTAGATCATGACCCGAGAAGTTTAAAGGATAAACTTGATAAAGAAGATTTGAAGAGTATGGTCAAAGTTTACATTCATAAGAAAAAATTTTCTACTACATATGTGAGCTTACCCTTTGAGGATCGCCATTATCTCTCCTTCACATATGTTATCTGAATTTTTCTTCCTTATTTCACATATCCGGTGAATTCTTCTCTTCCTCTCTCCTCCGGGAGTGAGGATATCATTTTTGGCCCCAGCATCTCCGCTTTTCATTTTTCTTCTTTAGAGCCAGTGGCATATGAATATCCGATGAAAGTTTACTCTTCCACTTGTTTCATCCCTAATATCACGATGATATAGGGAGAGTCTAGCTAGAGACTCGCACAAAAACAAGCGCTTCGTGGGTGGCAACCCATGCTTATCCCTAGTAGTAGTATATTAGTATTAATATTTATTATTAATAAGTGTGATGTGAGGAGGCTCGCCTCTTCCTTTCTCATGTTTCGTGTTTTGTGTTTTATGTCCAGGATTGCCCCAGATTTTAAAGACTCTTGTGCTCGTGGTTTTGTCCATCATTCACTCGATCTTCAATCCTTCGCATGCTTATATATGGGAATCCGATATCCTAGATCTTATTGATTAACGTTTATCTATTAGCATAATTAATAAACGGCTTTAGATTTGCGTAGAGACCCCTTAAGATTTGGATTATGCCTTGAAATTAGTATGGGGGTGACAGTCTCACATTGAGGACAATGTGTAGTTCTAGTATGGGGGGATCTTTCGATTTGATCATACTTGCATTTGCCTTGTCTTCACGTAACCCTGTTTTGCCACCAAAAATAGCAAAAATATGCCAAAATTAAAAAAAAATTTCAAAAATAGAATAAGTGTTTAGACACGTAGTTTTGTCTTTTTAACGAATAAATTTTGACTTGATCGAGCACGTTGCGCTCTAGCTTACCCCTTAACTTATATAAATTTAAGCTTTTGCTAGTCTTTTATACAAGAAGATTTAAAACGCGAATTCTAGCTTGAAAAAGCCGAGAGTTTGCAAGTTTCCATGATAGACTTTAAATATGCAAAGCTTGTTTTTATTAGACTAAGCATTCGCGGATCTTTTTAGTAAATATTTTAAATTTGCGAAGAACAAAAAATTATAGAGTTTTATATAAGTTAGATGCTAAACGTAGAGTAGTTGGATCTCTTTAGAGCTCATAGAGGTTAATTGTAGCTTTTTGCTCCCACCAGCTTAACAAACTTTATATAATTGTTAAATAAATAAAGTTACTTTAGGTTTTTGCGATTCTTAGTTTAAATCACTTCGTAGAGATTCCTTCTGGTGAAATTAAGGTACACATCGAGGTTTTGTCAGTGTTGTGGGAAATAGGCTACCGATTCCTGACGGCTCACTACCGTTGTCTAGGTATTTAAAAGACCACAGGACTTGAAATTTGGCTATAATAATAATAATGTAATAAACCAAAGCCGAAATAAGAACACTATCTTTTGCCGGCTCACAACCGATGTGGTAGTCGTTTAAAGGTTGGAGGTAATAATAATAATAATAATAACTGTGGGCTGATAAAAGTGTACTGCCTCTTGCTGGCTCACAACCGATGTGGCAGTCTTCTAAATAAGGCATATAGTAATTATCCGAGACTGAAAAAAGTTTGTTGCGTTGCTGGCATCTTGCCTGCTACAACCGAATGTGCAGCCTTTAAAAAGGTCAAGGTCGATGTGTCAGTTGTTTAAAGGACCGAGGTTTAATAATAATAATAATAATAATAATAAAGCCAAATTTTGACTTTGGGATTATCTAAATAAAGCTTCTGTCTCTGGACTCGTAGTTGAGTTGTTTCGGATGAAATAAAAAGGATAACCCCTAAATTATGCGAAATTAGAACCTTAATGTGGACCTTATTCTCACCATATCGTCTCTTTAGGAAAGGATTTCAAACTAATTGTGGTGGTCTAAACCGGGTATACTTTATATGAATAAGAAATTAATTTATTTGTCACCATTAATAAAAATAAAAATCTTAGAGAACTTAGGAATAAGAGAGTGGAAAGTAGCTATGCATTCACAATTAGCATTTATGAGTAGTGTTAGCATCTTAACTTGTATTTAACAATGATTTCGTTTTTAAGCTTAGTTTGGGGCAGGTGAAAAATCGAGGACGATGAATTTATCCTTTTAGTATTTCTTGTTCCGTGAAGTTATGATATGTATAAATGCTTAAAAATGGTAAAACGGGGAGCTCTTCAAAACTAGTGATTTCTTACTCCCCTTAGATGAACACTTAGCTACTTTTCGAGGTAATTAGTCTAAGGGTGTGGAAATTTTTGGTTTTCTAAGTGTGTTTATGACATTGCGTGAGGACACAGCAATAGTTTAGTATGGGGGATTTTGGTATGTGCTTAAAAACAAATACCTTTTACCTAATAAAACAAGCTAAAAAGACCAATAATGACCAAAAATACATAAATAATGCATTGTATATGTGTATTTCATGAATTGTGTCTTGCAGGTATGGATATATCACAAAAATGACAAAAACAAAGCCAAAGGGACAAAACCAAGCATGGGAATGGAAAGAGCGCGAAAAACCAAAACCGAAGGCGTATACATCCTTAATGGGCCAACCCGTACCCATTTTAATGGGCTGAGTCAGCCCATTAACTTTGTATCTATACTAAATATAAGCCTTAACACTTTAATCTATTTACAAAACCAAAAGTCCAAATCTATAAATCGTTTTATCATTTCCTGGCCCAAGTCCAAGTCATAAGCCCAATACCAAAACCAACCCCGGTCAAAGCCCAAAGAAACTTATAACACCAGGGTCAAAACACGGGTTACTGTACATCTTCCCCAATTTTTCCTCCCGTTTTCACCTCACCATAACCCAGGGTAAATCAGGCATGCTCGCATGCTTCTAGAAGCTTATCTGACACGTCTGACACTTTAAAGGGGTGTTTGGCTCAAGCAGCACTAACCTATGTTAGTGTTGCCTAAGTCATTTTGGTCCTTTAAATCAAGATTAACCAGCTTAAATTTAGTCTAAAAGTTAGTGTAATTCAGTTTTTAAAGTTTAAAAATCAAGTTTAAGGTTTAATGTAACCATGTTTTGAATCTGTAGTGTTCTTGTTTGAATATTTTAGCTTATTTGATTAGGTGCTATTTGGTGTTAGTTTCATGCTTGTTTGTTGGTTAAGTATGCAGTAGAAATGATTTGGATAAAGTGAGCAATTGTCTTGTGTGTTTGAGTCAAAAATCTGTCTAAGTGTCTTAGAATTATTTCCATAGTTTTAAAAGTCAGTTTTCAATCTTCAAATCTAAGTTAGCTATAAGTTGTTTTTAGGTCTGGAATTGATAGAATAAGCTCTTTGTAGTCTAAACTTCATCTGTTTTAGCTTTTTAAGTTTTCTAAACATCATTTACTAGCTTATAATTAGGACTGCATTTAGCATTTTAGTATTCATAAAAACTTGAAAAATCCAAAAACATAAAAATCTGCTAGATAGCCTTTTTCATTTGAAATTTTATAGCTTGCTAGTGATCTCTAGTACTTAATTTTTGCTTATTCTGGAAACTTATAGGTCAATCTTAATCTGTTTTTAGGTTTTAAAGATTAGCTTATTGATTTAGTAGCTTAAAACTGTCCTCTCAGATTGTTTTGTTAACTAATTGGCTAAACTGCTTATTTTGCTTTTTGCTTATTTGATTTGGCTCATTTCTGTTCTTAGATGTTTATTAAGTCTAGTTTAGGTCAGGTTTCGCTTAATTTGGATTTTTCTTAGGTTTTAGTAGCTTTTATGCATAAAACAGTTTAAGTTTAAAAATCTATTAAGCTTCTATGTGCATATGTGCTTTTCATTGCTTATTTATGTGCCTATTTCCATGTTTCTCAAAAAGTTGTTTTGTTAAAGTTGCTTATTTTCATGTTAAAAAGCTTTTTCAAAAATTATTTTTGCAAAATAAAAATGGAAAGTTGTTGGGAGTACTGGGAGGACTCGAACCCGAGACCTCAACCATAACTCACCAACACCTTAACCATTGCGCCCTGGGGTCTTTTCTGTTAGACCCTTAGGCCCAATTGGTTATAAGTGGGTTTTCAGTTTTATGCTTACAGCCTATTTAGCTTATTTTACCAGCTTATTTCCACTGCTTATTTCCAGTTCTTATTTTTCCTAGAATCTACATAAGTCAAAGTATTTTTCCAGAATTTTAATAAGTAGTTTACTATTTTTAATAATTAATTTAGTTTAAAATAGTTTTTAATTCATAAAAAATAAAATAAAAGTCATAAAAATATAATTATTTTTTCTAAAAAATTATTTTTAATCATTTAGGACTTTTAGATTTAAAATTTACATTTTTAGGGTTAAAATTTGATAATTTAGGTTTTTAAGTCGCGTTTTTAAATTCATGTTATCGTTTTAATGCTTAATGTTTTAATTGCTTGTATTGCTTAGATTTTCGTGCTTTTATTTACCTTTCCATTTGCGTTATTAGAATTAGAAACCAAATCCAAAACTTTTATGATAATCAAGCTCGATTCCCGACATAAACGTGAATTTTCATTCACCTCTCACTGAGGAGAACGATACCCGTGTTGATTACTTATTATTCTTTCCTCAGAATAATTTGTATGATACTTAGCTTACGTATATTATATTATATATATTTGAGGGTTATTTATTTGATAACGTATTTAGACGAACATCATTAGGAACCAAAAATCGCTTCACTTCACCACTGTAGATTGAATAGAAAGAGGAAGAAATATATGAAGAATTAGAGAGAGAAAGTAGAGAGAAGGAGGAGAGAAAGAAAGAAAGATTGGATTGCACTATGAGAAAAGAGAGAACAACCAACCCTTCTCCTTGTGTGGAGAAGAGTATTTATAGTGCCTTGGCTACATTGGAATGCCTAAGGGCTTTTGACACGGACCGGGCTCGGGTTTTGCTTGGGCTTAAGCCCACAACACATACAATATTAGATTACATATCGAGCCCAGTTTCCTTTCTAGCCTATTACAACGTATATTTAAATAAAGACCGAAGCTTCCTTGTTGAATGACTGAGCTTCCTTGTTCGACTCAATATTTTGAGGCTAACATTATCTTCTCGACCCAACGATCTAAAACATCGACATGTATAGGAACTTAATCATTATCCTTAAACTTTTGAAGCAAATCCAAAGATCTTTTAAGTCATTAGGAATTAATGTAATCTTTTATTATGTTTAACCATGTTTATTTATCATACATTACCTATGATCTATCTTATCCTTATGAATTGTCTATCTTGATCAATTGGATTTTTATACATTTGTATTATAAAATAGGAGGCTATACGATATTTATCAAATTCTATACTTGCGCACTAACTTGGTTTTGTAGCAAGCAACCATAGCTTGATTCCCTAGTTCCCCGATCAAGGGGGAGCATACACTAAGGTGGAGCATTCACATCGTCAACCTATCTCCACAATGACGACACTCTCTTTGCTTCGACAAAAGGGGGAGAAATGAGTAAACTCATACTAAAAACTCGTTTAATTTATTTTTACGTAAAATGAGTTTATATTTTGTCATCATCAAAAATAGAGAGATTATTAATACAAATAATGTCCAAAAGCGTTATTTATAAATATAAATACGTCTTACGTAAAAGTTTACGTAAACAACTTACTTGCAACCCAACATCACTTAAGGTATGAACAATGAGTCTTAAACATGCTCTAGTAATGATCAAAGAAACATTTTGTGTCACATTTTATATTTTACATAAACCAAACATTTTCCTATAAATACATATCTTTTAAATTAATGGAAAATACCTCATTTAATTCAAAATTTGAATTCAGTCTTCTAGAAGAAATATTTTACCAAGATTTTCCAGTTGGCATTAAAAGACAAAAAACCACATGTCCATTTGAACGGACGCTTCCCTTAAATATGGGATGGTTTCCTTATCGATAAGGTTATCGTTGCACCGTGGAGGAGCATGCCTGGTTTTTCTTGCCTA
>BQNB010032927.1:0-19003 GCA_026074375.1 Tanacetum coccineum
GCATTTTAAGAGTGATTGAGTTTTTGAGATTCAAAAGTTAGAAGCCACGACTTGTTATAGGAGGGTGATGTTTACAAGTTTTTGACTTGGACCAATAGTGACATGGGTGTACTAATAATTAATCAAGAGTTGAGAGAGAGAGCGATTTACGAAATGGGTTATGAGTAGATAAGGGATTACTTTAAGGATGATGTGCATGTACTCGAGTTTTATAGGGCCCTGTGTTATTATAGTTCTAGAATGCTTTGCTCCTGTACTGTCTCAACTAGTTTTGGGTCAATGACTTGATGCTATTTCATTGTGTATTGTCTACTTAATTTTGTTATTTTATTTTTCGGATAATAGATGCATCTCATGTAAAGTTTCATGGTACATCTGCGAGATATTTAGAATGATCATCACATGTATAGGGTAACTTTCAATTTAAATAGTAGCCAGATTGAAAAAATATTTTATGCGTCATTCATATACATTGGGACACTTATTAGCCCCCCAAATGAAGCTTGTGAACAACTAAACATGGATGCTTTGGTTAGATTAAAGAAACACTCTACAGTGTCCACTATCCACCAATCTGTTAACTTATATTTATGTCCTCCATATTACCATGTTTTTAATTTTGGCACACATAAATCATAACACATTTCAATATTTTTCTTGGATTCTTGGTGTGTAGTGAGAACTAATATGCCACTCCTTGTGTTTTCAAGATGGCAATGAAGTCTTCTTTAGGATCGAAAGGAGCACGCAGCTGAAAAAGCTTGTTAGTATACTGTGACCGGAAATCTGTTGAGATTAATTCAATTACTTTCTTGTTTGATGGAAGGCATCTTCTAGGGGAACATACTCCTAATGAGGTATGGAAAACTAACAAGCTTTTTTAGCTGCGTGCATTTTGGGATTTAATCTAAGAGTTCAATATCATGTGTTGTTAGCAAATTTTAAAGTCGAACACATTTAATCAAATTTTGCTAGGTATGGGAAACTAGTTTTAACTTTCAAGATGTTGAAACTCGTTAAATTGTAACTGCATTGGGAAGTCTGAGTACAAAACGTACATGTGTTAAAAATATTTTTGTGGTTTGTAGGGCAAAAGTATATTAATTGTTAATTATAGCTCATACCATTATTCTTTGTAACGGCAGTGATGCATAACTACTACATGCATCAAAGACTGTCAGTCTATCTATCTATAGTGCTTGGGTTAGGATCATTTATTTTCTTCTTTGATGATTTCTTGATATTGTGAATGCTCTGTAATGCCTGTAAATGTTCATTTTTGTTACAAACAGGGAGGAGAACCAGAATATAACAGCAATATCTACCTTTGGAAAAAAGGGTTTACGTATAACCAGAATACAACAGCGATATCTACCTTTGGAAGATTGTTTTCAGGTGGTATCCATATAGATGTCATCATCCGAGCTTTTGATGGAAGCATTGGGGCTCACCGGGCACTTGTTACAGCCCGTTTGCCAATCTTTGATCTCATGTTCACCCACGAGCTTAAAGAAAAGGATTTGTGTGTCATAGAGATTCCTGAAATGTCCATTAAAGTTTACCAACCGTTTCTTAGCTACCTATACTCCAATAAAATTCAAAACCAAGGCCTTCTCTCCCACAGACTCGACCTTCTCAGAGGTGCGGACACTTATGACGTGTTTGATATGAAAGATGTGTGTCAAGATATCTTGATAGAAGATATTGACTCAGAGAACGTGATGGAGAGGCTACAAACTGTGTTTCGTTATCATCTTCTGAGACTAAAGATTTGTTGTATCGATTATCTAGTGAAGGTGGTAAGATATTCGACATTAAAGATGAATTCAATGCCTTCATACAATCTGCTCATCAAGAACTGGTACGTGAAGTTGTTAACTAAATCCTTTGAAAGGTGTCTGATAGTCGAGTGAAATGGGACTACAAAGGTCAACGCCAAATCATCCCCTAAGATAAATGGTTGTCGAAGATAGCGGTAGATGCATACGTGGCACCTAATGTAGTATTACCTGGACAAGTGAACGTGCTTGATGGATCGAGTGTGTTTAACTATTCTTATATGTACTTTATAAATTGGCAACGAGTTCCCATCATACAAAATCTGGACGGGTTCACCTAAGTGCTATAATGGTATGTGTTTTCCCATGTACCGTGCTTATTTTGTTTGCTTGGTATTTCAGACCCATTTAAAATTTATAATTGTCCATTTTTTGCACTGTTGCACGTTACCAGTTTGACAGTTAGAGAGAGGGGTGTGGTGGCGAAGCAAGCTCGCCACTCCTACGTGGCCTCGCCACTTTGCTCGCCACCATACCACTGAAGCTCGCCACTCGCCAAAAAATGGCTCCTTCGCCACTGCTACGACGAAGGAAACGGACAAAAAAGAGACGTTGCATAATATAGCCGTTGCTATTTTTTTTAAAAGGTTTTTTTTTAATTTATACCCACTTTTACACTATAAATACTACCTCATTTTATCAAATTTTATACAACTATCCTTTCAAAACACTACATCTTACAAACAATAAACATAATGAGTGATTCCGAAAGTGGTGATTCCGATGTTCAAGATTTCAAAGATCTTGACATGATTTTTGAACTTGCTCGGTTAGAGCAACAACAACAAGAAGAAGCAGAGCGGGTGCGCCACCGAAACTATATCTATCGGGAACGGGTAGAAGCGGAAGCACGGTTGATGGCGGACTATTTTGGTCCTCGGCCAAAATATCCCGATTATTATTTTCGGTTACGGTATCGTATGAGCCGTAAACTATTTTTAGACATAGTCTCAGGTATTGAAAATTACATTGAAACTCACCATCCTCTTTCTTCGCATTTTGATTTCTTTAGAGTCTGACCCGATGCTACGGGTGTACCTGGTTTTAGTGTTATTATGAAATGCACTTGCGTCATACGCCAATTGGCATACGACGTAACACCTGATTCATTAGATGAGTATTTACAAATGGGTAGTCATACCGCACGCGATTGTTTAGATTTTTTTACTATGTGCGTTATCGAATTGTTTATGCCCAAGTATATTGCTTGAGGCTGTTGCTTCATATGATTTGTGGATTTGGCATGCATTTTTTGGGGTAGCGGGTGCAAATAACGATTTAACTGTTTTGAATAATTCTCCGTTATTTGACGACCTTCTTGATGGCATCGACCCCGTGGCTCCGTTTGAATGTAACGGGGTTACATTCGAAAAAGGGTATTATCTAGCCGACGACATTTACCCACAATGGGCATCTTTTGTTAAATCATTTACGGTTGCAAGTTCAGAGAAGAATGTATTATATAAACGGAAACAAGAAGGTGCTCGAAAAGATATTGAAAGAGCTTTTGGGGTCCTTCAAGGACGTTGGCGTATTATAAGTCAACCGGCGTGTGCTTGGACTATCAACAAGCTACGCAGAGTTATGCATACTTACATTATATTGCATAACATGATTTTACAAGATCAAAAGTATGCGTTAACCGAGTTTGACGAAGAAAGTTATATCTGTCCCCCACCAAATATATTAAGGACATGAGTCGAGCGATGCGATATCCGACGAAAAAAAGACAAAGAACTGCGTGATAAAAATACACACGCAAAGCTTCAACGTAATATCATTGAGCATCTTTGGCAACAACATCAACAACATCAACAAGAACATTAGTTTATGTATAATTTGATGTATTTTTTTTAATTTTCGCATTAGTTTTTGAATTTCGCAATGTTTTTTTAAATGTATTGTAGTTTGTATTTTTAATTTAATGAAATAAATGATTTTTGTGTGAAAAAAATTGAAAAGAAAAAAAAATAGTTAGTGGTGGGCCCAAATGAAGAGGTGAAGATGTGTTATGAGTGAAAGGGTATTTTTGAGTGGGAGTAAAATGCTGATGTGGCAGCCTGTAGGGCCCGTTTTGTTTTGTGGCTTAAGCCACCACACCCTACACTCTTAGAATTAAAACGCAACAAATAAGTTATTTGATGGAGGTGCTGTTCTTGTAGTGGGAAAAAATAGTGTTAGGATCAAAAGGGTCTCATACCATGTAAGTTTGTATAAGTTGCATAATTTTGTAAAATATACTAATGGGCTTATGTATATTCATTATTATCTCAACTAGCCGTTAGGGTTTATATGTATTTATCTTCCCTATACTTGAATACTTGATACTTGTAAACTTTTGGATTGATATAACTAGATAAGAATTCACCTTTCTTCTTATTCTTCTCTTATTCTTATGTTCTTATTCTTTACATTTACAACACGTTATCAGCACGAATCGCTCAAAAGAAAGGTAAGTATTATATTCGTATACTTGGTTCGTACGATGCTTAACTTGTGTTTTATTAAATTCTACGATCTACTTATTCGGTGTATCTTGCTATTGGCCAGAATCACTGCACACAATTTAATTATAATCGTATAGTAATTATTTTGTCTTATGTTAAAACTTGTACTAGAATTAGTTTGTACACGTATGTTCTTTGTACATTTTAGAGTTAAGTACATTTTTGGTCCTGGTGTTATACGTGGGGTTCGTTTTCGATGGCGCTTAATCGTTTGTGTTTATTAGAAATGTTTACTACGATCTTATTCGGTCCATTGTAGGTCTTGCTATTGGGCTCAAAACCACCTGCACGCATCCATATTTAATTATAATCGTATAGTAATATTTATTATGTTCTTATGTTTAAAACTTGTAACTTGAATTAGTTTGTAACAGTATGGTTCTTTGGATCTACTGTGTTAGAGTTAAGTTCTATTTTTTTCCTGAGTGGGTCTGATGTCGGTTTTTCACTTTTGCGTCCAAAATTCAATTAAAAATGTTGGGTTTCTGCGGTCTCTAGATGAACCCATTAGTTATGCGTTTCTTATCTGTTTCGGTTCCCAAAGGAACATTAGGTTCTCGTTACAGTTTTGGTCCAAAAGACTAGTTTGTTCCACTTTTAGTCCAAAACTTTTAGTCCAAATTCATCGGGAGTGGACTAAAAGTGGAAAGAGAAAACTACGTTTTGGACCAAAACAAACCTTTTTGATTTTGGACCAAAAGTGAAATCGCACAAAACGCCATGAAGGACAAAAAAATGTACTGTTAAATCTACATTTTATAAATGGTTGTGTTGTGAATTTGTTTTTGTACATGGTTGCGGTATCGTGGTGCGGAATTTGGCAAAAAACTCACACCGCAACCACAATTTGGCTGGGGTTTTTTTTTAAAAAAGTCGAGGAATCCGCATCCGCAAGCGGGATTTTTGCGGTTGCGTGTTTTTTTGCGGGGGGTTTTTTTGCGGGGTCTTGGGGGGGTTTATTTTTTTTGGTTTGTTGGGGTTTGTGGCGGTTTGGGGGTGGTATGTGGTGGTGGGGGGGTTTTTGGGTGTTTGGGTGGGGGTTGTTTTTGTTGGGGGGGGGGGGGGGGGGGGGTTTCTGCGGGGTGGGTTGTGCGTGGGGGTGCGGGTGGGTGGGTGGGGGGGGGGGGGGGGGGGTGGGGTTGAGGGGGGGGGGGGGGGGGGTGGTGGGGGGGGGGGCGGGGTGGGGGGTGGGGGGGGAGGGGGGGGGGGGGGGGTGGGGCGGGGGGGGGTGGTGTTGGGGGGGGAGGGGGGGGGGGGGGGGGGGGGGGGGGGGGGTGGGGGGGGGGGGGGGGAGGGGGGGGGGGGGGTGGGGTTAGTGGGGGGGTGGGGGGGGGGGGGGGGGGGGGTGGGGGGGGGGGGTGTTTTGGGTTTGTGGGGTGTAGGTGGGGTAGGGTTGTTTGGTTTTGGGTTTTTTTTTTTGGTGCGGCGGTTGGGGTGTTTTTTTTTTTTTGTGTTTTTTTTTTTTGTTTTTTTTTGAGGGGTTGTGTTAATCCGCTCCGCAACATTGCCAGCTCCTGACTTCTGATTTGAGTACGTTTTATTTATATAATTAATGTGTGGGTCAGCGGGAATTGTGTTTTTGGGCCGTGGTTGGGGAGTTGCGGATGGTGGGGTTGTTTCGTTAGGTTTTTCTTGTGGTTTATATTGTGGGTGTGTTTTTTTTCGGTTTTTTATAACAGATTGCCTTTTATTTTATGTATACCAACATACTTCACTTTGAAATATAGTGATACATATGACCGTGAAAGAGAAGCTAGTATTCTCTTCTATGTTTTATTTTGGTGTGTTTCTTTTTCTTTTTATTATCACACAATTAAATTAATCAAGGTTGTGTTTTTTTCATTTTAATCATCAAATGTTTGCGGTGTTTGGTGCGGTTTGTTGTTTGCGGGTTTTGGGGTTTGTGCAGTTTTACAGGTTTTTTTTATTTTTTAAAACGCAACGCACCGCATTTGAGGTTTTGGTTTAGGTTTTTTTGTTCATTTTTTATTTTTCTTTTAAAATCCGATACATGGTTTTTATCGTGGTGCGGTTGTTTTTTTTGGTTATTGCTGGTTTTTGTCGTGGTGCGGTTTTTGCGGTTTTACAATTTGCGGTGCGGTTTCTACTCACCCCTAAAGGTACCTTTGTGATTTCTTTAACCATAGTAGTTGATTACTTAATATAAAAGAAGAAAAAAAAAACAGAGTTTATAACGACGTAACATAATTTTTAGATCTAGAAAATAAGAACATGATGACTACTTTAAATCTAAACGATATCTACTCTGTTTTAGTTGGTCATGTGTTAATCAATAGATTGCGTCAATCAGTTATCATCACTGTGTTACGTTTTAATGTTTTTTTCCTTTAACTCTAATTATTAATTATTTATTATAATATTATTTATGTCTATTGTAATTTACAAGAACAATAAATATTCTATAGTGATTACAAAAAGAGAATTATTTTTTTTGTTATTTACTTAAACTCTTTTATGGTTAACAAGAACAATAAATATTCTATTGTGACTACAAAGAGAAAATCAAAATAACACAACCTCATTTTGTGTTATAAAAAGAAAAAAAAATTGAACATCAAGCTCTAACATGATCTTTTCATAAAGATCAATATCGTAACCTCAAGTTATAGTTATTTTTTATTTAAGAGCCTTATGCGCTTTGATGATTCCCTTAAATGAATCAAGAAGTAAAAAAAATCATAACCTCATGTTATGATTATATTTATTCATAATAAAACCTCAAGTTTTATTACAATGAATAAAATTAAAATACAATAACCTCAAGTTATTGTATATCTTTTAAAGAACCTCAAGTTCTTTGTGATTCTATATTAATGGAAATCACGATAATAATACACAAACCTCATGTTGTGGTGAAATTTTTTTTATTAGAACCTTAAGTTCTAATATGATTCTTCCATAAGAATCAATATCATAACATCATGTTATGCTTGAAAAATAATAATTAGAACCTCAAGTTCTAATTTGATTCAATTAAAAGAATCAATAACATAACATCATGTTATGTTATAAAGAAAAAAAATAAAACATTAAGTTTTATCATGCGATACTAGTAACTGGATTGAAGGCTATGACAAAGCCTGCGTGGTGTTACCTAAAGGTACAAAGTAAATAATAAATGATGCGTTGTATTCTAGTAGATCCAGGAAAAAGCTACTAAGTTTTAAAGATATAAGACGCACAGGTTATCATCTTGAAACCATGACTCAAAATAAAATTGAGTATCTTCAAATTACATCCATTAAAAATAGAAAAAAGTCCATAATAGAATTAATGAAAGGTCTGTCTTCTGGATTGTATTTTACATACATAAATCAGACAGAAATAAATATGGTTTCTACCCGAAAGGGCGTAGACCCCAAAATGTTTACCTTTTTGGCATGATCGTTTGGGTAATTCGGGTGATATTATAAGAAGGTAAATAATTGAGAGCTCAAATAGGCATCCACTAAAAGATCTCAAGATCCTATTATCAAAAGATTTATCATGTGGAGCATGCTCTCTTGGAAAAGTAATACCTAGGCCCTCAATCAATAAACTTGAAAAAGAATCTCTTTTGTTTCTAGAAAGAATTGAAAGAGACATTTGTGGGCCAATTACTCCTCTGTGTGGACCATTTTGATTCTAATAGAATCAATAACATAACCTCACGTTATGTTATTAAAAAACATAATTTTTTAATCTTTTATTTACTTTGTTATGGTAAACTATATGCATTTACAATGAATATTGCATGTCTTTTGTCTATCTTTTCCGAATCAATTGTGTTTGTACTTGTATTTCTTTATAAAGTGAAGTTTCTAATCATTTTATTCTGGTTATTGAATTTGGTTATTGTTTTTAAGAAGAAAAAGAGGCATGAACACTACTAATAACATATATCAACATCGTAATATAATCAAGATTAGATATGTTGCCTTAATGGATTGTGATGCATCTATTTATTTTTAGTTTAGATGTGTAGTATATTATATTTTTACTATCTATCAAATAATATATGTTATATATGTGTTGCATGGAAATCGAAAGTATGTGCTTAATATGCGTTGCATTTGTAATCATATTAATTTATGATTAGTCTTCAATAAAAATGTTAATGGCGTAAAACACAACGCTTTAAAATTACATAAATTTGAAATTGATTTTTTGTACAACTTGTATAAGTGGTGTATAATCTCTTAATAAGATTCGTAAAATGTTTGTGATATATAAAAAAAATCCTTATATGATGATATATGCAATCTTTGCTAAATGAGACTTTGTCATTTTTATGTAGAATGTTAAATTTAAAGCTTTCAAATATCGATTTTGTTGTTCTTGACATATCAGAAAAAAAACCATCTCCCTTGGACTCTTCATGCTGAGTTCCATCTAACTTTGAGGATAATCAATCAAAGCTGAAAATAAGGCCTCTTTACAAGTGAGTGTGACCACAATACTGGGCTATTACCACCATCGTCTTTTTCATGATGATCTATTAAAGATATACTTAACGACTCAAGACTCGTTTGAATCTCGCTAAATTATATGGAACCTAAAGATGCATAAAAAAAAAAAAGTATAAGCGAGTTCGGTCTCATAATTTTTGTGTTAGATTTGAATTAAAAGATAATATCTAACGGTGAAAGATCCGTTATATGTATGTCAAAATCTAAAAGAAAGATTTGACCATCAAAAGCAGGAAATTATTGTAAATGCAAGCACATTTTCGCAATATTGAGGATTGCATCTGAATGATAAAAAGAAACCATGCGATGAGATGGTTAATGCCTCGAATATACTCATATATCGAGAACGATGCTTTGATATAAGTTTCTTTAAATAAAGCAATGGGTATGCTTTAAGAAACACGATAAACCCGTTTACTAAATTTGGTCCATGCACTATCTGTATGTGAATCAATAACGATGATCACGTAGGGGGGGATATCGTGATTTGGACGTGGTGAAATATTTATTATCGTTTTAATTCAAAGAATTGTTTGCAACATAAGTTGTAAGATTAAAGATGTGTAAATCAACGTATAAGATCTCCATTCCCTCTGTGAATGTGATGAATAGGTTCATTGTCTTAAGTGAATGTGATATAATGATAAATATAAAATCTTCATTCCCTCAAGTGAATGTAATAATGTAATGATATGGTCGAGGTAATATGACAATGACAAACCACTAGTAATGGCAAAATAGAATAAGAAAGGAGCAAACAAAAATGTGATTTATGCAAAAATGCAATATGATGCATGCAAAATACAAGTGTGACAAATATATTACACAATATATTAATAGATTTAAGAATCTATGCTAGCACATTTTGCTCTGTAATAGAAATATAAAATTGTCATGAGAAACAAAGTTAAATATTAAAGATGCATTATATTTTTTTGTATCTTTCTCGACATGCATTATATAAAGATTAGTAAAAGCTAATCATTGCCATAACATAAGTTTATGAGCAATAATTATAATATTTTTGGCATGACCGGTTACACCATCCCGAGTCATTAATGATGCGAAAACTATAAAAGATTCTTGAATCTAATGTTGTTATCTCTCAAAAGAATTTGATTATTAATCTATCAACTAGATGGGGACTTAATCTCAATATTCCCCCCACCCCCCCCCCCCCCCCCCCCCCCCCCCCTTTTTTTAATGGAAAGAAAAAACGTGGATATTGTAGGGCATACAAATCCATTGTATGAACCATTTAGAGTTTAAAATCGATGCATCGTCTAAATGGTCATGAAATTGCAACCTCGAGTTTGCATGATTAATAGCTCAATGCGAGCCTAACATTCCGGAGTAAGTATTTCATCATGAATATGCGATGAATTACTTCTAAATTATTAAATGAAAATGAGTGATAAACTTGTGTTGTTGTATGGGGCAATATTATAATATGTACAACTACAAAAATTAGCATCATGCCAATATGTTATTATAAATCCTCCCTTTTATAATTAGTTTTGGTTATTAACCAAACATATCCCATTTCAATTTTTTTTGTGCAAATTACTCCACCTAAATGCACATATACGAGATATAGAAGAAGTATAATTCCTTCAGGAGGAGAGAAGTAGCTGCAAATTCAGAATGAATTATCATATTCTATTGATCCTCGAAAGAAATTTTATAGATAATCTAATAACCATACAAAATTTCAGCTACTCATGCTCTGATTATATGTTGTCCCTTAAGGACACTATTATGACATGCCTCAAGCATGGTAGACAAATTGATTCCAAATAAAATCCTCGATGAAAAATATGGAGCATGAAAACAAGATGGTTGTTCGAGGTATAAAAGACCCATGATAGTCTCATAAAGAGACACTAGACATGAAGGTTTCAAAGAACCTCAGATAGCTAATGAGATCTCAATAAATTCTATCTTGTCTTGAATTATATGGAATCGAAAACAAAACGACGTCGATAAATTTGTCTACATACAATATATTGCTTGCTATTATGCATGATGAGGATCATAAATCAATTAATATCCAAATCCGCCCTCAATGAAATGATTGGCCAACATAAAAAGAATTAGTATCTTGCAAATACTAAAAGTATTTGAACATAAAGTTCATACACGTCAATGTATAAAAGCTGTTGGATATACATCGGTTTTTTTGTGTGAAACCAAAATAAGAGCTCTAAAGTTATGTGCTCTAAATACTTGAATTATGAAATAAATAAATTCACAAAAACAATAAGGTGATTATTAAGAGGCGTATTGTCTCAAGGTGAATGTAAATATCTTATCGATATTTTATGAGACAAGCTATATAGAAGTTTTTATTTTTCCCTAAAATGGGGTTATTAGAGCCCTCATATTCCACGAAGAATGTATAATGCCTCAAGCATGGCTCACAACTTCAACTTTTAGAAACAATTAATAAAGTTCTCAATAACTTATTTGATCAAATTGAATGCATCCTTATATAGATCAAAATCATTTTTGCTGCATCTTATATAAATTGCTTTTGCACATGTCTCTAAGAAACGAGTGGTCCTCAAGTACCAGACATAAGTGCAATTGAGGTTTTGATATTAATTCTGCAATTAATATGCATCATAAGAGTATATTTTATCTTTTAATATTTGTAGACACATTGATATTGGGTTGAAAGCTACACATATATTTTGTCATCATTGCAGGACTTACTCTTAACATCAACAATTTGGTGGACTTCATTACAAAGTTGTTGTCAACAAAAGTATTTGAGCAACTCGTTCAGAAGATTAGCATTCAATGCTTAAAATATATACATTAAATTGAGGAGGAGCATTATGCGCACTGCACTCTTTTCCTTCATCAAGTTTTTATCCCATTGGGTTTTTCTTGATAAGGTTTTTAATGAGGCACCGTATGATAAACGATGAATATCCAAGGAGGGGTGTTGTAAAATATACTAATGGGCTTATGTATATTCACCATTATCTCAACCGGCCCGTTAGGGTTTACATGTATTTATCTTCCCTATAAATACTTGATACTTGTAACCTCTTGGATTGATATAACTGAATAAGAATTCTCCTTTCTCCTCATTCTTCTCTTATTCTTATGTTCTTGTTCTTTACATTTACAACACATAATGAATAATGAGTTTGAGTACATTATAAATAGTGCTAAATGACTAATCGGGCTTGGCCCAATACAAACAATCTAGTCCACTAACAAGGTTGACATTTGTAATTTTATTTTGCAGGGAAGCAACCAGCAAACGTTTTTGCATTATTTGTGGTTGTATCACTTGCAATGTTACACTCTCAGTCAGTTTATATCACCTGAGAAGTTTTTCGTTGCGCATGCTTGCTTTGTTGATGTTTTTGAACAAAGTATCATTGTAGCCACATATGTTCCTTGGTCTTAACAGGCAAGGAACTTTTACGCTTTCAAACACTCTTTATGATATGAGAATAATAGAGACACTAATTATAAGAGGTTGTGATGAATCTAGGCATGTTCAATGAAAGCTGTGATTGTCCGCGTCTTGGCAAGGCAAATTTAGGTTTGCAGTCATGACGGATGTATCCACCTTTTTTTAATTCTTAAGCTCTCTGAGCCTCATAGATACATTTATCTGATTTTTCTATCTCATACTCATTTTACTTGAGCTTAAATGGGAGTGTTAAAGGTAACCTGAGAAATAATGCTTTGGAGATGTAGAAATAATGCTACGATGGAGAGATAACGGGACGAAGAATCTCATCCAACCACCTTTTTGCCCATTCATTGTTTAATATGCATAATTGTCACTAATATCATCAATGTCTATCACAAATTAGATTAGAGGAATGATGTGTTAACTCAACATTCTTTCGCCTTTCGCTGCCCATGGCGTAACACTAAACACTTCACGACTCTTCTCATCGAAAACAACTCTACCCTCCAACATCCTAATCATAAACTCCTCGCTTAAACCTAAATTTATTTCATCTAAATCATCATCAAACTCACCACTATCATCCTTAAGTACCGACATCACTCCATTACTTTTCCTATTTTCTGGCTTCGTTCCATGTTCTTTTAATTCTGAAGTGTAAAACTCAACAGCCTTTTCAATCTTTGCAACCGTGTCAGCGGCTGTAGTAGTTTCTCGTATAGCTTATGATGCAACTTCTAGTGCAACTTCAGTTGCAACTTCGTGTGCAACTTCTGGTGTTGTAGAAGAACCATATGCCTTATTTTGGGATCCACCTATTGTGAGAATTGGAGAGGTTGGTTTGGCGATGGCTGTGGTGGACCGCTCATCCTCATAACGGGCCTCGGTGATATGAGCTAAGGAGAACGCATCACCCAACGTGGTTGGTCTTGACACAAAAAACTGGTGTTGTAGGTGGAGTTTGAGTCCCGAGAATAAGTAAGAGATGAGCAAGGATTCCGGTATATCCGTAACCCTATTCATGAGTTTCTCAAATTCTCTTTGATAATCATCAACCGTACCGAATTGCAAAAGTTTCGATAGTGCATATTCCGCGTCCTGATCGCTGCCGCCTGATGCCAAAAACAATAACTCGAAGAACAAATTATTATTTTTTTCGCCGATGAACAGTAACTGGTGAATAGTAACTCCAATGAACAGTAACTTTTTTTTGGAACTTTAAATCGAAACCCTCCCAACGAGAGCTCTCAATGAA
Organism: Tanacetum coccineum; assembly: GCA_026074375.1. Classification (NCBI taxonomy): domain Eukaryota; kingdom Viridiplantae; phylum Streptophyta; class Magnoliopsida; order Asterales; family Asteraceae; genus Tanacetum; species Tanacetum coccineum. The sequence continues at coordinate 13,506 of BQNB010032927.1, forward strand.
AGCACCAATTGATACGACCCGGTTTGGGTTGTATCGGATAGGGCACCACTTTTAGCGTGTGCTTGCTCCATCAGAAAGTAGAGAAGAAAAAGAAATAGATTTGCACAAATATAGCGTGTGTGAGCTCCTTAAGAAATAGAGAAGAAGACTAGAATTGTTCTTTAACTTTGATTTAATGAATAATAAAATATTACAACGAGTATTTATAATAGCTTAATGGGTCATGAGCCTATATGGCTATTATGACTTTCCTAAACAAATAGTCAAACGCATTGAATGCGAAGACATTTCTAAACAATGACTTTCCTAACACAAGGAGACAACATAAATACATTCCTAATACGACACGAAACATTCCTAAATAAATAGTCAAACATTATCATTCCTAAATTGAGGGTGTAACAGTTAATCCTTTCTTTTTGGTGTTGATATGATAAAGATGGCGGTTTTTATGATGCTTCTGGAATCATGTTACCCGATCTAGAAGTTTGTTGAGTTTGTTGTTGGTTTGTTTGAAGCAAAATGAATTTAGGTCAAACCTTAAGCCCAACTAGAAGCAAAAAACTGGCCGTATTGAAACGACATCGTTCCGAACAATGATTGATGTATTTATATAACTATCTCTATTTGTCTGGTTACTCTATATAAATGTGAGCTTGCAAATTGGTTTGCTCGAAAAGTTGAGCTAGGTAAAGTGGTAAACAAGTGAAAACATTAAATAATGAAGACCAACTTACCAAACAAGAGACTCGTATAACCCTGGCGTTATCGTTATGCAAAGACTCATAAGTCATGGTCTAATCAGGTTAACCAGCCCGATCAACTTACATGGATGAAGTTCTATCATCAATTCTCATCTATCATTTAATTAGTTTGAAATCTTACACAATAAGAAAAGAAAATGATGTATAAAACCCTACATATCCAATCAAAAGACTTATAAAACTGGATTCTTTCGCTCATAATAATTAAATGTAAGTAATCGCGTGAGAACAGTTGAAAGTCTTTATCTGTCATGGGTTTACGAATATAGGTAGAAAGATGAGACCAAGTCCCAATGCTTGTTTGTGGTTGGGACGTCTAGTAGACATCAGACAACTCCATATAAGAATTTAATTGGAGAAATATCATCAACTTTTGTGTGATGACAACTAGGTTTATAGACTTTGAACACCCGTTTTGTACACTTTGCAACGTTTTAGGGTATTTGGAGTGATGGCAGCTAACGTTTGTAGACTTTGCAACGTTTTAGGGTATTTGGAGGTGTTTTAGCCTATATCTATAAGTTTTTCCCGAATTAGTATGTCGGTTTTGGTTGTGTAAATGTTTTGGTTGTGTACAGGTTTTGGTAGATTTTTTCCAAAATATATTACGGAAAAAATGATGTTACATCTATTTGGTTGATGGACTGTTTTGTGAGTCCGTTAAACATTGTTGACCATATATAAATTTAAATATGTAAATTAGAATTTAATCAATTAGCAATAAGTATTGGTACAAACTATTGATAATCTTGGAAACATGAGTGGGACCCTAATATCGGGGCGTCAGGGAAACTCGTCTTGTTGACGTGATTACTATCTGGTGGTTTTCCCTCGAATTGCGCAACGTGGACATGTCCTCCTGCGAAGAGGACATGTCTCTGCGAAGGGACAATGTCTTCTGCGAAGAGGACATGTCCTCTGCGTAGGGCACACAATGTCCTCGGGGAAGAACTCGATTGTGTAGTGTATTTGGAAACAAAAGACAAAACCTAACTAGACATGAAAATAGTATTAATAAAGGGTGTAATGGATCAATAACTTATAATAAGCTTTACATTTAGTTCCATTGAAAAATCTATATAAGCGTAGAAAGGAAAATTATACTAGTTTATTGCAATCAGAAATATATCTTAAGTTTATAAGCTGGTCCGTTGAACACTAAAGATGGAATTGATTAATTAAATACCCTACATATTAATAAGTTTGTAAATCTTATAATCAGTATGGTTGTGAATTTTTCAATTATTGGACCATACAAATTTAATAGATTTTTCTGCTATTACAATGAGCTATGAGTATATATATGGGTTAATGGCATATAATAGCAACGTACTTTCTCATTTGAGCCATTATCAGATATGAACTCCAAAAAGTATCACATATAACATCGTTCTTTATTGATCGATCAGTTTTCAGCTACTTGACCATTTTTTCTTACAAAAATTCACGTAATGTGACACATGTACATGTTCAGTCCCTTCTTTTTGAGGTTAGGTTCCATGTCAGCCCCTCATACACACCGTTAGGTTGTCTTCCCCAATAAAAACACATATAACCCTAACACTAACGCATACAATCCTCTAATAAAAAAAACGGTGTTGTATAGGGGCTGACATTGAACATATCGCTCTAAAGAAGGGACATGACATGTAAAAGTGTACATGACGTGGAATTTTCGAAGAAATAAAATTGGTCATGTTGCTGATATAGGACTCATAGGTTCTTATAAGTTCGTTGTGGTATTGTGATAATTTTTGGAGCTTCATATCTGATATTGAATGTATATCATTAACTTTAACGTGGCTCAAATGGGAAAGTACGTTGCTATTATATGTCATTAACCCTATATATATTGGTTGCAAGTGTGAATATTCATAGTAACTAGACACATTACACAGAATGAGTAATTCAAAATTGTTTAACTCTGTTATCCTTTCCTGTTTCTTTATCTCTTTTGCTTCACGCACTTCCCCATATTTCAGTACCACTCGTAAATGCTCTGCGCAACAGGCCCGTGCTTTGCTTCTGTTTAATCGCGTGAGAAGAGTTGAAACTTGAAAGTCTTTATCTGTCATGGGCTTTACGAATATGGTAAAAACAAAAGACCAGACCAAGTCACAATGCTTGTTTGGGGCTGGGACGTCTTATTAATTAAGTAGACATTAGACAACTCCATATAAGAATTTAATTGGAGAAATATCATCAAAAGACTCTTTTATTGTAACATCCGGATGTTAGTATTGTAGACTTTGAACATGTTATGTACTATTTTGGCGACTTGCAGCTTGCGGATAGTGCAACTTTTGTATGATGGCAGCTAGGTTTGTAGACTTTGAACACCCGTTTTGTAGACTTTGCAACGTTTTAGGGTATTTGGAGGTGTTTAGCGTGTAACTATCAGCGTTTTAGCCATTATAAGTTGTTTGCCGAATTGGTATGTTGGTTTTGGTTGTGTACAGGTTTTGATTGATTTTTTCCGAAAAATATTTGGGACAAATTTGAAATATGTTGCGGTGCAGAGTGTTGTGCAGCTGATGTACAACTATTTGGCAATGAAATGTCATCACCAATAGTTTTGTTGAGTTCATTGACTTTGTTGACCATATATAAATATTAATAAATAAACAAATAAATTAATTAAATAACTATTATATAGTTTAATTAGAAAAAAGGTTGGAGAGGACTTCTCCTGAAGGAAAGTATTGGTCAATAGTTTAATCTTTGACAGGAAAATAAGTGGGCTAATTATTATATAGATTAATTAGCCAAAACGGTTGGAGAGGACTTGTCCTCCGGGAAAGGAATGGTCAAACTATTGATAATCTTTGACTGGAAAATGAGTGGGCCTCACTCGGGCATCAAGGAAACTGTCGTGAATGTGATTACCGACCAGTGGTTGTCGTCGACATAACGCAGAAGACATGTCCTTGGGGAAACTTTTTGCCGATGACATGTCCTGTGTGAATGGCACACAATGTCCTCGGGGAAGAAGTATTAATAAAGGGTGTAATGGATCAATAACTTATAATAAGCTTTACGTTTAGCTCCATTGAATAGTCTGTATAAGCGTAGAAAGGTACATTATAGCTTATTGCAATCAGAAATATATGTAAGTTTATAAGCTGACCTGGTCCGTTGAACACTAAAGATGGAATTGATTAATTAAATACCCTACATATTAAATAAGTTAGTAAACCTTAAAATATGGTTGTGAATTTTTCTATTATTGGACCCTACAAATTTAATAGATTGTTCTGCCATTACAATGAGCTATGAGTATATATATCGGTTGCAAGTGTGAATATTCATAACAACTACACATTACACAGAATGAGTAATTCAAAATTGTTTAACTCTGTTATCCTTTCCTGTTTCTTCATCTCTTTTGCTTCATGCACTTCTCCTACCACTCGTAAATGCTCTGCGCAACAGGCCCGTGCTTTGCTTCTATTTAAAGAGAGTCTCTTCTCCATCAATGACACATCCAGTCGTAGAATATGTGAAGATTCGTTTCCTCCAGATCCAAAGTTGATGAACTGGAACATAAATTCAGATTGTTGTAATTGGGGTGGGGTCACGTGCGAAAACTCTACCGGTGATATTATTTACCTTCATCTTCGTTGTGGTATGCTACAAGGTACCATCCATGCTAATTCCACCCTTTTTAGTCTTCAATCTTTGGAAGAACTCGATTTGTCGAAAAACAATTTCACAGGTCAAATCCCCTCAGAAATCTCACATCTTACAAAATTGAGTTTTCTTGATCTCTCTTACAATAGTGGGATTGATTTGCCACCTTATATTTTAAACAATCTCTTATTAAATTCTACTCTTTTGACATACCTTTGGCTAGCTGAAGTTAATTTAGGTTTGGTTTTACCAACATACCTTAATATCTCTTCTTCCTTAAAATCACTTGATCTTACTTCCACCGGTCTGCAAGGGAAAGTACCTGATAACATCTTTAATCTTAAATATTTGGAAGAACTTATCTTGTCAGGTAACAATAATCTCACGGGTCCAATACCTATTGTTAACACGAGCACTAGCATCGATCTCACTTGGTTGGATCTCTCGTTCACCAACTTATCAGGAGAGCTTCCATTCTTGATTGGCCATCTCAAGTCTTTGCAATACCTGAGTTTCTCAGATTGTGGTTTGATGGGATCCCTTCCGGAATCCATGGTCAACCTTAGGCAACTTGTATTTCTATATTTATCATCTAACATGCTTTCTGGAGTGTTGCCTTCTTGGTTATTTACTCTTCCATCTTTAGAATATGTTAGGCTCCGTAAAAACATGTTGAAAGGAAGTATACCAGTTGAGCTATTTTCTCTTCAATCTATAAAAGGATTATCTCTTGCTCACAATCAATTATCTGGAAAAATTGATGTTCTTGGTTATGTTTATGTTGCGCAAACATTTCAAAAACTTACCAACCTCACTTATCTAGACCTTTCATATAATAACTTTAGAGGTGATTGGGAGTTAGATACATTGTTATCAAGCCTAACCAAGCTTAAAGAACTCCATCTCTCACGCAGTGGTGTATCTGTTATGACCAAGAATGCTACTAGCTATGTCAACCCTGATTTTAAGCTCTTAAGTTTGGCCTATTGCAAGATAAAGGTATTTCCAAAGTCCTTACGAGCCATGAAAAAGCTTGAAGCTCTAGATATATCTAATAATGACATACATGGCCACATTCCTGATTGGGTAGGGGAGATAGGAGGA
>BQNB010032927.1:25166-52771 GCA_026074375.1 Tanacetum coccineum
ATAAATGATAATCAACAGGAAACTAGCATCATAACCATAACAAAATCATAACAAGGCTAGCAGTACTTAAGGTGCTTAGCCACTCATGCTATGGAATACACAAGAAATAATGTAAGAACTCTTGGATTGAGAAACATAATTGTCTTACAAGTCTGTTGATGAATGATTAATACAATAAATAAGTAAAGTGATCTCTCCATTAAACTAGTGAATGAATGAGCCAAATTTCTTTCTCATTGGAAGCCTTAAATGTTTTCTAGAACTCTCCTCTGAGTGAATGATACGAATGAGCTGAGATTAGGGCTGTATTAATAATATTCAAATTAACTACGACGTAGTTAAGGGTGTAAACTACGTCGTAGTTAGGCTGACTCACACTTTCTCTTTGCAGGCTTGGAATAACTACGACGTAGTTAATGTGGCCAACTACGCCGTAGTTGTGACTAGACTTGTGCAATTTTGGCAACTTGGGTAACTACGGCGTAGTCCCGCTGGGGAAACTACGGCGTAGTTTCTTCTAAGCTAGCTTGAGATCTTCAAATGAACTACGACGTAGTTCAATGTGGTAACTACGCCGTAGTTATGTCTTGTCAGCATAACTTCTTTACTTTTATATGTCCAATTCCCGTGTCTTTCCACTTTAACGTTCATATTTTCCTATAAATGAAATATAAGGTGATTAAGTACATATTTTAACCATAAACAGATAATTATGAATGTTTTACGAGGGACTTTGATACAAAAAGGTATCGAGTATTTGATATTATCAACAAATCAACTAGGTTATGATCTTGTGGAACTTTTAGAATACTTATTTCAAAATTTCACTAAAGTAAAAAGTTTAAATAATTATAATAATTGTCACTTTGTACGAGTGCACTCAATTACAAGTATTACTTGTATGAGTATAGTCACACTACATTCCATAAAGTGTGTGACATTAGCAAAATACTTATTGGAGACAGTCGTCTCAACAACTTCTCAAACTGTAAAGTATTCTTATTCTTTTAATGTTATAATTAAAATTTGCTTTTAAGCCAAGCATATGTAATCAGCAATGTCATCATCCATGATGAAAACCTGCCAGGACTAGGATTAAGTATCATCTTGATGTGTTTTAAAAGCTTTAAATTTATAAGACTATAATTACCGCTTATTAAATGGAAACACACTAATAAAAGTATAACCCATGTATGTAGTATAATATTTTAGGTAAGACCACGTCGTCTACATGTATTTGATTTTTGTTTGAATAATCGTAGTGAAATAAACTTTAACAATTTAAGATAAATTATGCTAGATTCAATAATGAGAAATATGATTACTCGGATAGTTGCATATAATTTCTAAGCAATGGTGATAATTACGATCTCAGATTTGAGGTTGATTAATTTATAAAAAGGTTTTCTCGTCAAAAAACGTTTTCACAAATTAACTTGTTTAACTAAAGACTTATATTTACTTAACTCGATCAAATGTGTCACTCAGATAATCCAGTAACTATTATATCAAATCTATTTTGTTTATCAAATAACGTAAGCGGATTTCTCCAACCAAACGATAAAGACCGTAGACAAATCTTTAAAACCATATAACATACAATGGGTCTTTCGACCTATACCGTTATAAGCATACAATCAAAGTTGATAAGATAAGACACGATAGGATTTCGACATAAGCTTAAGATTAATAAGATGGCAATGATACCAAATGCTTATTTATTATCTTAACATCACCGAGTAGTCATGAGAGATTTAGCCTCTCATGGCTACGAAGTTCATAACAAAATAAAGTAGAGAAATAAGAAACATACTATGCTTGGGTAGGAAAATGGATCAAACTCCACCCGTTACAAGTATCGAATCTTACTAAACCTTTATTTTCTAAAAGTTAGGATATTGTTCTTCGTTCGTTGTCTTCGAATTCAGGTGTTGATAAAGATATTTGAGAGAGATTGATGTGATGAAGAATATGAGGAATACTTCAAATGGTGTGAAATTTGTCTCTATTTATAGGCTGAGAAGGGGTCGAAGTGCGGCGCACATTATAAAATGTGCGGCGTACTTAACCTAAGTCGGTGGAACTTTAATTAATGCTGCAAAGAGGTGCAGCGCACTTTTGTAGAAAACCGACGCGCTTGGGGTATAAATGCAGACTTCATTTAATTCCACTTAATTCTATTTAATTTGAAGGGAAGTGCGGCACACTTTTCTGGAAAACCAGCGCACTTTTTGGCATTTTCAGCTTTAGTCCTTTCTTTTCTTCTAACTTGTCTTTCGATGAGTATAAACACTTGCATTTTGATCATTTTGAGCTCAGAATGTCTTCAAGTGAACCTGCATATATTTTATGCTATTAAGTACCAAAATTTTATGAGAAATGATAAAATATATACAAATAACGCCGCTAAAAACATGTATAATTTAGGCGTTATCACATCTCAATTAAAAACAAGCAATAGTATATACAACAATCACTATGCTTAATCCGTAAAATATGACCACTTCTTTGGTAATGTTTGGATCTCACTCAAACACCAGGTTTGTTGACTATGATATTTGCGCCATGATTATCGCATATATCCATAATCTCTTCATTACTAAGGACGACTCTAATCCTCATAATTAATTTCTTAATCCAAACAACATCCATCAAAATGTTTCTTTTAATAGTTATCTAATGACTTTCACTTAGACACCAATGTTGTCAAATCATCTTGCACTCTTGCAAATGATACAACTATCCCCATACAGAATATGATGTACATAATAAATCCTCTAGTTAGACTTAAGGTTTCCATCATGTGTTCAATCTCATCAAGTGAGATAGATCATTTGAGTCCCCTCAATGATATTTCATATTGTATTATACTTAATTCACCGCATATGTTTGTCATATCAAACATTTATTTCAAGGTTGTATGTTCTCTTTTCTAAAATACTCTTAAGAAACTTTATTTCAAGCTAAAGGATAAGATCTCGCTTAGATGAAAAAATATTTCTAATATGCTTACCAACATATTTTATTTTAAGAAAAACAAAACAAAGTGCTCCCACTAGCTCTTAGTGTACTCGTGAGCTATCTTAATTATAATATAAAATCAAATCTAACAAGTAATTGATTTAACAATCAAAATGAAGATTCAGCTTCTAGATACGTGCTTTAAATCCACATTTGGATTCTTGCATTATTGTATATTATGTAAAGATTATATTGGATTCATAAAACCTATTTTGATTACACATCGTCCTCGCAAGGTAATCATTTAATAAAGAGTTTTGATATCTAATTGTCATATCTCATATTTATAAAAACAAGTATGACAATTTAATCATCTTAATATATTTAGCTGATAAATGAAGAAGTTTTAATCATAGTCAATTTCTTGAGTATGAGTAAAACTAATGTCATTAAACGTGCATTAAACGTGTATACACTATTGTTCTTATGTATCTTTAAAAAAACCATTTAAACCTCATAGTCTAACTGATTGGTGAAAGATCAATGATATATAAAAAATTATTATCTTTTTGGACAACATCTTAACATTTATATTTATGAGTCATTCATTAGATTCAAGATCTAATAATGCATCTCTTATAGTTAGCAGGTTCACTATGATCCTCTAAATCATATTCCTCAGTTTGATGTGAAACATATCACTCATGTGCTTGAGGTATCCTTACGAATTTATAGAATTGAGGTTACAAGCATTCAAAGGATCACGTTACCATTTACATCCTCAGTATGAACTTCGCTAGTGATTTAGAAGGTTGTGAAATTGTTATTGGATCCTCGTTCTAGATCTACAGTTTTGCTCCCCCCTTTTTTGTAAGAAGCGGCTATTCTCTAAATACATAACATTTAGAGCAACAATAAATTGTCTCATTTGGGATACAAAAAATACATTGATAGTTCTTGACTTTAGTTTGTTAATAACAAGCTCAAAGAATTTTTAACAAAATCAGAACTTCAATCAAGACTTAATAGGACTCATCCTATCTTATTACTAGAATAATGTTTTAATTACCTTCTAGGTTGGATTCATATTGAGTATATACATGACATACTCAATTTTCTAAGCTTGACGGCTTTATGAGGTAAAATATTTAAAGTCATTAATAATCAAACACTATCAATATAGGTTGATTACCCTTGTTGGACATACCATAAAATTATGGTATTCCAATAAGATCGATATTGTGAAACAATTCCACAATTTATTAGATGAGCTTATACTTTATGGCTTTACCTATTTGCCAACTTAAGTCAAAACAAATGACATCATAGATAACTAAGCCGATTGCATGCTTTAACTATAAGTCTTGATCAAGTCAACGACCTTACGTGATATGTCCTAACAGTAGACAATAAACATCCCGCCCCCCATTCTTTACAATTTATAAGGTCTTTGATAATAATCAATGAGCTCAAGTACATGTCTTAACATAGAAGCCATAACCACAATCCTCAACCTCGTGGTAATCCGGCCCATTGCTACTTCCACAACCCTATGGCCACCCACCCCAGTACTCCTTGACATTACCCCCTTCACAATGTATCTATGCCTTTAAAGAACCGCAGCCGCCCTTCGCACACCACATAGCTCATACCCACCAGATAACTCCCACAATGCCCCTAATTACTTACAAAAGGCCCCCACCCCTACTATTCGTAGAGACCTCATTCTATGCGTAGGAGTCCTAGAAGAATATTAGTTTTCTTACTGCAATCAAGAAAAACCATAGTTATATTGTCTTGAGTTGTACCTTGCACACAATTAAGATTTCTTCCACTTGTGCATGGAATAACCTCATGCATAAAACAACACTATGCTAGTTAGTATGTTTGTATTAACAATATGACAGTGTCGCAAATAGAATATGAATTAAGTCAAGCTCAATTCATAGTTGCATTGCTAGTGTATAGAGAACTCTTCAAATGAACAATGAATCGTGCATAACTATCTTATAGATAACTTAACTAGAAGCGGAATCTCAAAGGCAAAAAGTTATCTCATAAAGTAATATGCGATGATTCTTAGTAAAAGAATGTGTGTCACACTTAGAAAGTAATTTATTATTTCAAGGCAAGCCAAAAATAAAGTGAGACACCTACAAGGTAAACAACTCATAGTTTCTACTGAATTTGACTATGTAATTTCATAAAATGCATTGCTCCCAACTAGATCAGACAACATTATTAGTGTTCCTTCACTAGTGAAAAAGTAAATAGCAATTTATTTGTCTTTCCAATTCTTGAATGTCTACACATTATTACTAATGTGAGTCTTATGGACTAGTAAGCAAGTACTTAGATATCAAATGAAGTGTTTTCAAGTTCTATAGATTATGGACTAGCCATCTATGCTATTCATTAACTTGAAAAATTGACATGTAGTTCCTCCTTAATTTTTCTACTTTACCACAAGGGTGTGTAGCGCCTTTATCAGGTTAAAGGAATCAACTAGGTAAATAACGCTAGTTATTGCCTTTACCACTTTTGCGGTGACATTTCCATCTTCCAATCATAACTCATAAATATGTCATGATTACAAAAAGATCTTATCATTTGGTAGTTATAGAAATGAGTTCTCTAGTTATACAAGTATCTTATTATGATTCAAAGATTTCAAAACCAAATGAAGGTATTTAATCCTTCTTGAAAGAATAAGAAGCAAAATTAACTTAACTAGGCAAGTTTGCTATGAGTTCGATTAGAATTAAGACAATTCTATCATTCCTATCATAACTTTCTCGCAAGTAAAAAGTATAGGAATGTGCCTTTCGTTCTCCCAAGGAAAAGAGACATGGTTAGTTTTGTACAAGAAAAAAACAAATCATTGTTTACGGTATACGTTGCATTAATACATTATAAGAACTTACAAATTTCATTTTTCGTATTTTCGATAATTAATCCCTTAAAAATTAACTACCCACGTCTATATAAATAACTAGTTCTTTTTTCAAAGGGTCTAAGATCCAACTTGACATTCAACCATTAATGTAGTTGATCGAGTGATAATTGCCACACGTGCAACTCTTAGGCCGAATGGGACCAAGGCACTATTATCCAGAATAATAATGTCAAGATCAAGACAATATTGTTCGGAACAATAATGTCAAGTTGGCTGATGATGTGTCATTTTATACATTTTTTGGGGTCATTTAACCCCCAAAATCTTGCAAATATGCTATATTATTGCACTAAATCATTTCTTTTGTGTAATTATCATTTGAGAAGCACTTGGATGAAAAACATATTACTTGGACTCGATTCAAGAAGAAACAAGGCAAAAACACAAATTTTCAAGCTTGCGACTCCCATCCTGATGCCTTCGCCAATTGTGGCTAGAAAATAGGTTTTTGGATGCAAAGTGTGACGCCTTAGTGTGTGGAGACGGCGTCACAAGAAGTTATTGACGCCGTCACAAGTGCTAAGTGACGGCGTCACAAGAAGGTATGACGACGTTAAAAGTTGCCGACTGAAGAAACCCTAAGGGATTCGACGGGGTGACGGGGTCACAAAACCCTAGTGACACCGTGAGAGCCCAATTCCTATATATACAAGCCCTTAGTTTTCATAATTCGTATGTGAAACTTAGGAGATTTGTTGTGCAGCTACTATAGACGATTTTTAAGATTTTTTATGCCCCTTGTACTTACATACTCTTATGTTTGTTTAAAGATAAGTAATTTAATCTTTAATCATTCAAATATGTTTATGTGTTTGATGATTAATTGCTTTTCTTTTATTCTTGTGAACATGTTAGGCTAAATTTAATATGTGTTTGCTTATAATTGCATGAAACTTAGTTTGTGAACTCTAATTTATTGCTTCTTGTTAGTGGTTTGCGTGTTAGGCATTAGAAAACTAGCTATAAGATATTACATTAGCATAGACGTATAGTGAAACGCGATTAGAACTAAGTGAAACACTCACGTTTGGGAAGATAGTTAATTAAGTATTTATTGCGCGTGGTTTAACTATTGGGTGGGAAGGCATTGGATAGGAGCTGCCTACTTAGGTGATTACGTAGATGTGAAACTGACCAATTCACAATTGAATAAGGGGAATATTTACACATTACACTAACGAGGGTGACGGGAAACGGGTTAGAGGAATCAACTAAGGAGTGATGCATCATTAAGTGAGCACATTTGTTTACCTATAAGAGTTCCCGTCAATTTTACTTTTCTTGTATAAGTAGATTAGAATTAAATTAGTTGTAGTTTAGTTAAAAAAACCCTATTTTAAAACCCGAGATTTTACCTGCTTTCTAAAAATATAAAAACAAAAAATACTCTTATCTCAACCCTTAGATCTTAGTGACATACAATTCGAACCTACCTCACTATTCCCATAAAGAATGATCAATCCTCCGTATCTTGTCTATACTACACTGCAACGTTAAGGTATTCTGCCTAGGAGGATTGTAAAACTTTTGTAGTTTTACAAAAAACCGCATTATTGGCATGTTTCGCCCCATCGTATGCCTCGGGTCGAAGGTCTGACCAAGCATACTCGATTTAAGTCGTCCAATACAAAATCTGTAATAATTGATCTCAGGTCTGACCATACCATTATTGTTACCCTGGGTTGCAATTCACCTAGGACTGTTATAGAGTAAAAAACAATTACAAGTGATCTCATACTTGGATGACAAAGACTTAATTTTATGGGTATATCGAATTTTGATAAAACAAGTGTACCAAAAAACGTGTACGAGGAAACATGCATACAACCTCGTATCACAAGTTTAAAACATTTTATCTCGTTTTAATATCTATGTTTTAAAAAGTCCTTTTTATATTTAATCCACAAGTGATATATAATATTAGGGATAATACAATTTAGGTTTTACAAGATTAGAGTATAAACAAATTTTACCACGGGAAACGATTAAAGATTAATAACCCGAACAAGGTAGGGCAAGACCCTAAGCCTTGCGGGAGAAATAATTATACCCTAGATATACACCCTCAAGGGTTTTTACGCCCAAGTAATTCCATTATTAGTAAAATTGCAACATAGTTTAAAATTGTTAAATAAGTTGTCATAAAGTATTGAACTTGCATGTTTCGTCGCGGGAGAAGATTACGGTATGTAAGCCCGACCCTATGCGTTTTAAAACATCCAAAACAATAATTTACACACACACACACACACACACACACACACACACATACTCGTCACTACCGAGAAATTGAGCAAATTAGTTATATGTTATCACATAGATTAGTTGAGTGATTTGAGTGTTTTCATCTACCTATTTTGTGAGGTGTTTGGTTGTGTACTTGTAATAGATCAAATAAATGCTTAAACAAAAAAATCCTTAGGGATACAATTTGTAAACTTCTAAAGGCTACTTGAGGACAAATAGGATTCAAGTGGGGGGATATTTGATGACATCAAATAACGTCATTATTATAGCATCATATATCCTATGTTTCTTACCCACTTTGTATTAATTATTGCATGAATTCGTACTTAATTGTTTATATTTGTTATTTGCAGTAATTATCGAGCATTGAGCAAAAGATGGAGAAAATGATGTGTTTTGAAGCATAAACGAAGAGTTTGAGAAAGTCGACTGATTTTGACATCAATTCGCCGTATCTAAAGACTTTGAAGAAGTCAAGACCATTGCCTGACTTAAGAATACGCCATATCCACATCAGTAGATACGCCGTGTATGATACTTTGGTCAAATATCAAGAAAAACACATTTTCAGCCAATACTCCGTATCCAAAACCTCAATACTCCATATTGGTCAATACTCCGTATCCAAAGAACCAATACTCTGTATTGGTCAATACGTCGTATCCAAAAATCGGATATGGCGTATCCAAACTAGCTCAAGAAAATTATGGAATATTTAATTCGTGGAGCTCACGCCAAGTCATCTAATACGCCGTATTGAGTTTTGCAATACGCCGTATTGACCAATTTTCAGAGTCTATAAATACCAAACCCTAAATACGATTTAGGGTATGCTTTTTACCACCAAGTCTGATTTTCAAAAGATCTAAGAAGCCATGAAGGTCCTATAAAGTGGTCTAATCGATGAGAAAACTCTTGTAATCTCTACACTCCACTATACGCCTTCAGTTAGCATTATGTTTAATCGTTCATCTATGATTTCGTGTATTGTTGCAATGACTATCGGCTAATACCTTTAGGTATTAGTCATGTTTATGATAATATAATGTTTTGATTTATCTTTATATCGATTGTTCTTTATTCGTTGCATGTTGATTATGTTTATCACTTCATACCCGTTTATGTGCTTAATTATGTGTTTTCCCTATCATTCAACTGGGTCTAGTCCTACATATTTAATGCGCTGCAACTTCGGTGTTGTTTGGGCGTAGGCTAAGAGTCCGGGATAGAAACATATAACGCTTATTCATATAGCTAGAATAATAGGATCACCAATAGAAAGCCCTGTTTCGATCTATGGTTAAGTGGATAGGTAGACTAAGCCGGTGACTTAGGATTACACATAACGTCCTGTTTCCATAGGTAGTTAAGTGGGTGTGGACTACTAGTATATGAATTTCCATTAAGCAATAAGTTGGTAAAGCCTCCATGAGCTAGGATTCAATATAACCACCAATATAGTTTCCTAGATAGATTATAATCAACGGTGTGAGCTTTATGCGGGTTTAGGTTAATTGTGACAGGATTAACTAGCGACAAACCTCGAGTCTAGGGAGAAGATCCACCTAACTTTGGAATGATATACCACCAACGAATTAATACAATCATTGCACGAATAGACAATCAAGGTATATTATTAGATTAAACTGGCTAATACATTTTCCTCAGATTTGACTGCTTCCCAATCTTTTGTTAATCATTTGTGTGCGTTATTTGTCATCACTTTAGGATAATTAGAACTAAACTCGTACCAGTCTCTCAGGTTGAAAACTCCCCTTTGCATTAGTTTAGGTTTAATTAGATTTAATTAGAATAATTAGATTAGATTAGTACTAAACCTAGGTAAATAAAATACCGGTAGAACTAAGAGTTAAGTTCCACTCTCAGTGATCGACACCCTATCTACCACGAAGCTACATCTGATCGGGTACACGGCCCATTAGAGTGTTGTTTTAGGTATAGTCGGCATAAAATAAATAGAAAACTTGATAAAAAATAACAACCTACATGACGACACATTAAGTTTTTGGCGCCGTTGCCGGGGAGTGCGATTTTTTATTATTTTGTTTTTATTGGTATTTTTAGTATAAATTTAGTTTTGTTTTTCTACCTTCTGCTGTTATTTATTGAATACGGCGTATCCATTTTCTTTGAATACATCGTATTCAACGACAAATCGGCGTATCCAGTCTACTGAATACGACACATCGACTGTCTAATACAACAACAATTTTAGTTAGCTTTCTAGTTTAGTTTTTTAGAATAGTTTTACTTTGAATTATGTCTTCTTTTTAAGGTACCGTTTTTGGGTTCTCTCCTTACCCATTCAATTAACCTATAAGGATGTTAACTATGGAGGAAATGTTGGCTAAATTCATTGATGAAGGTAAACATGAACATGAGGAGATGGAGATATTCATTAAAGAATTTAGAACAACCAATGAGCTTTTGTTAAAAACACAAAGCAACTTATTGAGTGAGCTGAAAATCAAGGTAAACGAATTTTCAAATGTTATGAGTAATGTTTTGATTCCAAAAACGAAGTCAAAGGAGTGACAACTAGGGGAGGAACGATGACGTCTGAAGTCACCTGTAGTAAAGAAATTAATGAAACTGGAATCAACAAGAATGAACCTCCCAGATTTGAACAAGATGTGCAGGAAAGCCGCATAATGATGGTGAGAAAAACAAATCTTCAATTATTCGAGAAAGGACTACTCAACCATTGGTAAAACCACAACAATCATCTATTCCTTTCCCAAACCGGGTGAGAAAAGAAAAAGAAGAAGCACTGCAACGAAACTTTTTGGAGAATCTGAAACAACTCGATATTAATATTCCGTTTATCGAAGCCCTAGTGCAAATACCAAAATACGCTAAGTATCTGAAGAGTTTACTAACGAATAAATCGAGACTTGAAGAAGCTTGTACGAAGACAATGAACGAAAGGTGCTCAGTTGTCTTGCTCAACAAACTGCCATTAAAAGAAAAAGACCCCAGGAGTTTCACTATCCCTTGTCAAGTATTGAAGAAACATAAGAAAGCAGAAGACTTGGCCGCAAATCACTTATCTAGGTTTGAGAATCCGCATATGGAGGTGTTAACTGAGAGGGAAATTGCTGATAAATTCTCCGACGAGCATTTAATGATGCTAAAATCCAAGTTTAATAACGATGAACCATGGTATGCGGATTTCGTTAATTATATTGTTATAAAGGTTGTTTCCCTAAATTGGACCTTTGAAAAAAAGGAAGAGGTTTTTTTCGCAAGTCAAGACTTACTTCAGGGAGGAACCTTATGCATTTAAACTGTGCGTGGATAATATAATGAGAAGATGTGTGGCTGGAAGTGAAACCCTCGAAATTCTAGCGCATTGTCATTCGGGACCTACTGGTGGACATCATAGTGCTTCAGTTACGGCAAAGAAGGTTTACGAGTCTGGATTTTTTTGGCCTAGTATCTTTAAAGATGATAATGAATACGTAAGACGATGTGATGCATGTCAAAGATCGGGGAACATATCTTCAAGGAACGAAATACCTCAAAATAACATTCAGGTATGCGAAGTCTTTGATGTATGGGGATTAGATTTTATGGGACCATTTCTCGAATCTAGAGGTAATAAATACATATTAGTAGCTGTCGATTATGTGTCCAAATGGGTCGAGGCTCAGGCATTACCTACGAATGATGTGCGCATTGTGGTTAAGTTTTTAAGAAGTTTATTTGCTAGGTTTGGAGTTCCTAAAGCTTTGATTAGTGATAGAGGGACAAATTTTTGTAATTCCCAGCTTGAAAAAGCTTTACAAAGATATGGTGTGACTCACAAATTATCCACGGCATATCACCCTTAATCTAATGGAAAAACTAAAGTTACTAACAGGGCTATTAAGCGTATCCTAAAAAGATCAGTGGGGTACAATCCTAAAGGTTGGTCAGAAAAACTTAACGATGCAATATAGGCATTTAGGACGGCCTACAAAACACCGACATGGTGTATACCTTTTAGATTAGTTTATGGGAAAGCATGCCATTTACCCATAGAGATCGAGCATAAGGCACATTGGGCATTAAAACAATGTAATATGGATTTAACGCTTGCTAGCGAAAGTCGTCTTATGCAACTTAATGAGTTAGCCGAATTGAGAGATGGCGCTTATGAGAATACTAGAATTTACACATAACGGACCAAGAAATGGCATGATTCTAGACTTCGTGGTGATAAATATTTTAAGGTAGGCGATTAAGTGCTACTTTATAATTCTCGTCTGAAGATGTACCCTGGAAAACTTAAGTCAAAATGGAGCGGTCTAAACATTGTTAAAACGGTGTATCCGCATGGGGCTATAGAAATCACTTACAGGGACGGGTTTAGCTTCAAGGTCAATGGACAACGATTTGTCAATATTATGAAGGTAACATTGACAAAGAGGATGATGAGGTTCTAGAGTTCGAGAATAGTGTGACGTGAGGCTGAGGGGAGTCTAACTTAAAGACTCTCACAAAAACAAAAGTGCTTCCCGAGAGACAACCCGAAATGTAATTTTAAATTTTGTATCGAGTCTGTCTTTCCAGGTTACCAATACGGCGTATCCCCTTCCATAAGAATACGGCGTATTGATCTAACCTGGACGTTATCCCTCTTTATTTTTCTGTATTATTGTTAGATTTTTCAATACGACGTATTCATAACCATGATACGGCGTATTTAACTTATGACACGTATTTAGGATTTTTCTTACAGGATTCAATACGGTGTATCCTGAAACATGGATACGGCGTATCGTTTCCTATACAGTTTAGTTTTATTATTAACCATAGATACCGAGATAGGATTTTGCATGGTTTTCCTATATTTTGCACAGGACCTCGCTGAAAGAAATCGACAAAAGTTGGTAAAGTATCGATCATCTGGAATCCTATGTGCGTTGTGGTCATGCTGGAATTCAGACGCATTTACAACACACATTCTTGCTCATAAAATCTACCGAGCAAAATATTAAGGGAGTTTCTCATTCTAATTCTTTTAATTTCCAGTTTTTAATGTTTTATCTATACAACGAGTGTACTATCAATGTGGGGGGATGGAAATAAGAATGGTATAGCTTTCCTAGTTTCACATTAAATTAAAATGCTTAAATTATGCTCAAATTTAAAAAAAAATTCAAGCATACTTTTGTGAAATTACTTGTTACATAACCTGCACACAATAACCTTTATTAGATATTATGAGGATTTAACCTTGCCTGTTTCCAAATGTTTACCCAAATTCCACAAAATATGAGTGTGCCGGTGATGTTGTAGACTTTAGAACTTGGCTTGGTATATCTATTCGAGATCACAATGATGAGTACTATGGATTTAGATGGAGTAACTTGTTTAAATTGGTAAATTTTTAGGATTACACCTAAAAAGCCTATACATGTTGTTTATTGTTAGCCTTAATTATATTAAGTCAAACAAGAATGTTATCGGTCTTATAAAGCCAAATTGGGTCTTATAAAGTAATAGGCTAGTCGGGTTTAATGGGCTTGGATTGTTATCTAATATTGTCCGTATTTCGGGCTCAAAGCCCAAGATATGCCAAGCCCGACCCAAGTAGAAAAGCCCATACGCCTACATGTTGGCTAGGGGTATAAAAGAAACCCTCTCCACACATGGAGAGGGTGTTGGTTGCATTTGTTCACTTGTAACTCACCATTTCTCTCTCTAATCTAACATTCCAAGTTCTTTTCTTCCTTTCTTATTTCCGGCTCATTAAGAGCTTATTTGGGTTTGCTTATTGTTGTGTGTGGATTATATTATAAGGCTAACATGTGGTATCACTCGCCAAGGGGTGTGTAGTGTTGGATTCGTGGACATAAGCTCATAATTCGTGGCTTATTTGGGTTTAAAAGCTCATGGCAAAAGAGCTTGCGGTTTTTTTTAGTTTGTTAAGCCTCTTATCTCCTTACTATACTTGATATTAAGCTCATTTAGTAGCAAAATCATGTCTTAGATAAGCTATAAGACTTCTTTTTAAGCTTATTTAAGAATCGGCTGATTTTTTTTTCTTTACGTGGTGTTTTGGGTTAGATTTCAAATATTTACAAGGGTCACGTCTCTTTTTAGTTGATCTTTAATCTAGTTTCTTAGTTTTCCAAATTTTAGTTACTTATTTCGAGCTTATTCCTAGCTTATTTAGAGCTTATTTCGAACTTTTAGAGGTAGCTTATTGACTTTTCTAGTGGTCCTAACCGACTCAAAACTAGGGACAAAGATTTACATTTTTTGCTTCACAACACAAGGACAAGTTGTTTGTTTGTGCTTGTGGTCCTTCACCCGAAAGTGACAGCAAGCGAAATATGTAAGACAGGTCAAGCGAAACATGCAGGTGTAATATTCAAGCGAAATATGCAGGTGTAAATGTCAAGCGAAACATGGATCCATTCCTAATGGCTTCATATGTTGGTGTACTAGCTTTCTGCATAGCTTTTTGAATTGTTGTTGGCTCTGTTGCTGTCACCATATCACGGATCTGTGGAGCAAGGCCATAGATGTACCTCTTAATTCTCTTGTTCTCAGGGGTAACTAAATGGGGAACTAACCTAGCCAATTCATGAAACCTATCGTGTACGCAGAAGCATGGCCAAACCTCGACCATGGCGTGGTTTCCAAACTCAATTTCAAGTTTCTGTATCTCATTGACACAGACAAAAATTCCTCTCTTGTCGAAATTCCTTAAAAGTCATCCATTACATCCCAACATGGCCTCAGTCGGCTGTCGTGTGTAGAATTTGAGAGTTACACCACTGTGAGAGCCTTACCAACCAAAGGATCCCAGCAAGTGAACTTCACCTTTTTATTAACCCTTAACAACCTACTCATTAACCTAAACTGAACTCCATTTTCTCGATCCAACAGGTATAAGGACTAATAGCACCTCCCTAAACATATACTCTTTTTAGGTTTACAAGCTAAGAACTCCTTATGAGGGTACAACCCCTACCGTGATCGTGTTATTCACAATTGACACTCCTAAGATCACCTGGATGTTGTCATTGACGCAAATACGCCAATTTTGAATTTCTATGGTTTCCCTTAATTTACATGGATGCCTACTTGACTAAGAAAGAGGAATAAGTTATGAAATAGCTGGACAATAATTGTAAAGAGAAGTCAGTACTCTGTCAACACCATCCATTCCCGCACCCATTATACCTTAACCACCTTGTCCATTAAGCCTACTATTTCTTGATCACCAATTTCCGACCTCTATTTCTCCACTTCCTCTACTAGTCTACCACCTGTCCTTCCACCTGTGTGTAGCTGTAGATTGGCATGCACCTTCGTGTCCGTCATCCTTGCGGTAGTTATCTACACGAGGGAGAAAGATAGGTAACATTAGGGTAGGAAGGGCAGGTTAGCTTATGGGTATTCTTAATATACTATATATAGAAATATATACTATATATAATATATATATATATATATATATATATATATATATATACACACATACGGTCCTAAGGTGTCATCACTGATTTGAGTGAATGATACTACTAAAACCGCTGTGTTGTGATTCATTTAAAAGCTACATTGCCATCGTATTTATACTTGTATCCTTTCCCAGTTGTACTCAGTATTGAGCTCACACATCTCAATGATTGACTTATCTACTACTATATATAAGATATACCATAGATCTCATATAAGCGAGTATAAGTGGAACACCGTGCACATAGATCCTATAATGCCAACTAATATAAAAGATTTTAGGTTATATCTAGTGCCAAACCACCCTATTTCGCTATAACTTGGCTCTGAATACCAAATATGTCCCACACCCCACATAGGCGAACACAAGATGCGACGGAGAATTGATAATCACAACACATGATACAAGATAGAGAAATACTAAAATGCATTCAAAATAAGTGTCGTGACATTCCTCGACCACAAGTAGCACTTGGGTAAAGATCCATCAAAGAACACATCAGACAAGTTTACTAATTATACAATCCTTATTCCCACGCAGGAGAACTAGTCCTCAAGATAACATAACGAAAATGCTCAGATCTATCAAATAACAAATGCAAGTCTCTCAGAAGATTGATCCATACAGGATGCCCTTAAGTTCTACTAAAGCTCACAACATAACTTCACTGATCATTAACATTACCTAAAAATGATACTCGAAAAGGTCAACATAAAGTTGGTGAGCTCGTAGGTTTGATTACAACCCAGTTGTTGTGCCATAGTTCAAAAGTGGACAAATGTGCAATATGACAGTGAATACATGCAATAGATAAGATGCCAACATAGCAACGCATGCTATCGAAGGTCCATAGATACGCCACTAACATAGATACCGACATTCTTAAGGATTCACACTTCTAAGTTCATACGCACCTAAAGCCTACCAGCTGGAGCTAAACATAGGCGAAGATCAATAGGTTCGCAAATTCACAAAGATCACGGTTCACAAATTACAGATACCTCACAATACCACAAATTACCACATAAAATTCTAACTAAGCCAATCTCATTCATTCACAATAGCAGTCATAGGCCAAATAGCATGTCCAAAAAGATTACAATTCGCACAGTAAAGAAAACAAGTTCAATAAAATAGATTTGAGTATTCATTTTCCCCTAACGTAAAAAGAGTCAAAAGTGGGATACTATAAACTCACCTTAAGCAAAAATTGAGAAGTAGGCAACTCAAGATCAAATAAGTAATTTGCGACGACCCCACCCCACTGACACGACCTAGTCCTAATAAAATTAGATTAGAATCTATAAAAAGAGTTTAAGGTTGATGTATAGAGGTCAAATGTGCATTTTACGGTCACCCTTAATGTTATTTTTGGTGTGATGGTTAACGAATTAGGTTCAAAGATAACATGTTCTAGTTCAATAATCTTTAGTAGTAAAATTGTTGTAGGGTTGTCGTAAGGGACTTTCTACAATAAGTTTTTACAACTCTTCAAGGCACAGTCCCAAACAATTGTAGTAGTATTATAGGCAAGACTCGGGGGGTTGTTATCGTTCTCTAAGGGAAATAGGTGGAAGGCCTTGAATCACGGTCGAACGGCATATCTAAAGTTGAGAGAAGATTATTTTTGTTTTTTTATGTTATAAGGAAAGCATAGTAAATCATATGTTTAAAGAGGTTTGGATGTTTTAAGGTCTTAAACTAAATAAAACCAGACGCTACTTTGTGATAACAATATAATAAAAAGATTGAATTCTTTAATCATGTATTACTCCCTAATTTGCTTCTCTAGTGTTATTGCTTTGTCACTGTATATGTGCTATTTTTAACACATATCTTTTACCTTAATAAAATGACTTAACTGATCTAAAAAATTACATGAAAATGGCAAATATTATGCTTGTTTTTTGTGTTATGTATGTGCAGGTAACCGGATATTAAAGACATTGACCAAATCAAAGACAAAAATCGGAACAGCGAAAAAGAAAGAACATGAAAAGCCGAGGCAAAAGTGTGCACTTATCAAGGCAAAACCTAAGACTAGCCCGAAAACCCAAAACAAAATTCCAAAACCGTCAAAGAAATAACACCGTTATGCCCTCAATTCTTAAAAAGGACAAGCGGCCGTAAAAATTTATAACCAAGCCCAAAACCCACAACACCCTGCCCAAGCCATTTTTAAAAACCCTAGTCAAATTTTTTACTCGTCAAACCCCAAAATCCCTAACAGTGGCATTATAAAGAAAAAGGCACGCAACTTTTCATAGTTACTGTTCATCATCTCTAACCTTGAGTTAAACCAGGGTAAAAATAAACTCAACCATGGTGGGTATATGTCACTTTCAGCTTAGAACGCTCCTATGAGTCACACTAAGAGCGTGTGCCCTTCTAGAAGTGCCAGCTTGGCGATCCGTCACATCACACACAAGATCAAATGGCTGAGATCAAAAGTTGTTAATTAAATTGATGATTCGAAGGTGGGGATTCATTCCTTGGGCTCTACTCAAGATTACACTCACATAAGAAGCATACTTTGGCTCCTCAAGACCTCCTCATTTCACTATAAATAAGATAAAAGATAGAATAAATTCTCCTAATTTATGCTTTAAAATTGGTTTACCAATTTACTTTCCTTGTAATTTACTTATCAGCACCTTTATTTACCTTGTCAATTTTCTTTCTCGTATTGTACTCTTACCTTTTTAATCAATAAAAAAATCCAAAAATATTGACCATTTCCATTGTACTGTTTCTCTTAACCTTCTCAAATTACTGTTTCAATCATTCATAGTTGTTTTCTACTGCTTCATTTGAGCTTTTGGATTAGACGTTTAGTGTTCTCATTTTGAATTGGAAGATTTGGAATCTGGTTTTGGTGATTGGATCTATAAGCTTGCTTAAGCTTGGGTGATAATTGGTTTGAATCAGAATTATAGCCTAGACTTAGGGGTGTTAGGTTAGATCGTTAGGTCTTCATTAAGATTTAAGGACTAATTGTAAGTCTTCATTTACATTTTGCAGCTCATTATTGCATTTACTTATTCTTACTTATTCTAGTGTTAAATTTTGCTTTTATATGACTTGTTTGCTTATTTTGATTATCTGTTTTTGATTTGTGCTTATTGGATCCTAGTTTTCAAGTTTGTGCTTTAAATTTGCTTAAATTCCATTTCTATTAGCATAATCTTTTTTGCTGTTGTTCAAGCTTATTTGGTAGATTAGATTTGCTCATTAAGTTGTTACTTAGGAGATTTAGATCTTGTATTAAGTGTTTATGTTTTGAAAATCATTTTTACAAGCTTAAATTGCAAAATTGTCATGATAAGGGGTGTTTGGCTTATGACAGTACTAACTTAAGTTAGTATTGTCCATAGCCATTTAGCTTTTAGGTTAAAGCTAGCAATACTAACTCTCAAGTTAGTACTGCTAGGCTTTTTTACGCTTAATTTTAAATATTTTAAAGCTAGCAATACTAACTCTCAAGTTAGTATTGCTAAGTTTCTTAAAACTTATTTAGGCTTATCATTGTGCTTATTTTTGATCCTTTGAGTTTATTAAGTTTAGGAATAAGTAAATTTTAGCTTATCTTAGTTTGCCTTAGTTCAATAAGTTTAAATAGTGTAATAAATAAATAAAATAAAAAAAAAAAATAAAAAAAATAAAAAAATATAATTTCTTTTAATGTAGGATTTATTTTTAGAAGTTTGCATGTTTAAAATTGAATTTATTATGCTTGCTTATTTGTCTCGTTTTAAATACTCATTTTTGTTTAATGCTTTACATGTTTAATTGTTTTTATTGCTTTGCTCGTTTTTATGCTTTTATTTACTTTATCAATATGTCAAGTAGGATTTAGGAACCCAAATCAAAATCATTTTAAACCATTCAAAACGCGCGATCACGGACTTAACCGATTTTCAATTCACACTTCGTCGAGGGAAAACGACCCGGGAGGTTTTTGAGACAACTTTGGTTAAAAGTTTGTTTCTAGAACCCGACGGAAAATACTATCTATACTATTATTGATTATCTTCCTTATTATTACGTATTTATATATTATATATATATGTATTAAAAAGGACGGATCAATTTTTGGCGCCGTTGTCGGGGAAGTGTGTTACGGCTATCGTGTTTCATTCAAAGATTAGTGTTTTGAAGAACCTTCCTCGTGAAGTTATCGCTTTCCGTTTGTGAATATTTTTCTATTTTATAAATATAAAAAAAACTAATAATAATAATAATACAAAAATATTTTATTTCCATTTTATTTTCTTTTATATAAAAATTTTAAAAATACCAAAAATATTTTTCTTTATTATTTTTATTTCTTTTCTTATGTATTATTTTCAAAATCTAAAAATATTCCCCTTTACCTTCTTATCCATTTAATTCTTTTCTGAATCAAAAATATTTTCTTTCTTATTTTTATTTCTTTTTTGGTATTATTTGAAAAGCAAAAATATTCGTTCTTTAATCTTCTTAACCCGGTTTTACTTCGACATGTCTTCGTATAACCAACGTGAGTGTGTGGGATGTGGTCAACCATGTGATGGTTTTTATTGTTATCTATGTACGTGCCCGCAATGTGGTGTTAATCTTGTACTTGGAAATTGTTTAAATTGCACTTATGGAGATGGAAAGCCAATCACTTGTTGCGGGTGTGAAGGACCGTTAAGAGGAGGATTTTGTTCGTTTTGCTCTTCGAGAAATGAACATTCATTCGCTTATTATTCAAACACGAATTATTTTCAATAATTTGATCAAAAATTTTCCAACTACCCTCCACAGCCCCAGTACCCGACGTATTCTTGTGAGTTATGTGGAAAAGATGCTCATTTTGGTTACGATTGTCCAATACAAGTTCCGTTTAATTCTAATCCGGACCCTTGTTACAATCAAAACTTCGATAATAATTTTCCACTAACTTCACCAAGTTTTCCACAACAATACCTTTGTTGTGAAAACTGCGGGGGTCCTCATGCGACTTTTCAGTGTCAACCGATGAACCAAGATTTCTATAATTCTAATCTTTCCGGTTTTGACCAATATCAAGCCTCGCAGTTTCCCGTCAATTATCCTTCTCAAGAGACGAATAAAGAAATTTTGCAAGCTCAAAAAGACTTAATGGAAGCTATACAAGCCTTTTTAAAGGAGTATGATCATATACCTCCTAATGAAAAGTGCATGGCTTTATTGCTAGCTGAGGAGAGATTTCTTAAGATTAAGCAAACTATGGAAGAAGAGCAGAATCAACCTAAAGTTATGCAAGAATTGCTTTTTAAACTCATGAATGATTTGAAAATTCTTAAAGGAATTCAACAAGAGAAGGGATAAAAAAAAAAAAAAAAAAAAAAAGGAAAAAAGAAGTCGATATCCCCTCCCCGCTCAAAATTTACTCCAAATTGGAATTTATTTCTAGATATGACGATGAAGAAGCAAAAGAAAACTTTATGAAAGTATGAATTGCACCTTCTTAAGGAAGTTTAGTCGTATATCTTTTGGAGTAAACACCAAAGGTTATATAAACTTGGGAGAGATTTGGTGAAATTAAAGCATGCTTGACGATAAGCAATATCGACAAGAGGTTTATTTAAAGATTGATTGAGTAAACACCTTGAAGATGTGCTAAATATGTAGTGAAGGAGCTATCAAATAATTAATTGTCATGCTGGAATCGTCCTATTTTTTACGACAATGAACGATGATGAGTGTTATTTTACTTTATTACTAATATAAATAAGCAAAGCTAAAGCAATCACACCCGACTTATCGACCGTAGAGCCCGATAACTCTCTAAGTATGGGGGACGACATCTCGAAACTATTCCATAGTGATGAGAACCATAGCCCCAATCCCAAGTGGAGTTCCGAGGGTATTTCCGACGATACGTGTGATGTGCCCGTTTGTGAAGATTCTTCTACTTTTGATGCTTTGAACGATCATTCTAAAATTTTGTCCGATTCCAACGATGATGATACTTCGAGTGATGATGATGATTTTGAGGACATCGAGTACGTTAGCCCAGAGGAGGTGAATGATGTTAACCAAGAAGAAAGTAAACGAATGACTGTAGAGAAGATATTCTTCAAATCCAAGACGTTATTCTTCGTGAGAAATTATTAAACATTAGTCGTCTTATTACTAACATCGAATCTTTGAATAACAACCCTACTCCTGAACATGTGTTTAAGTCTCCTTCTTCATTTCATATTCCTGTCACGGATAGTGATTCATTCTTGAGAAGTCCGTTACTTCTTTTCCTATTCGGAAAACTCTTTACCTGAATTCGAGACTTTTAGCGATCATACGGAAGTGACGAAAGTGCAGTAACACTACTCATGCTATAACTCTCTTCCTGAGGATGACTCGTTTCTTTTTGAGGTGAGCCCGATCAGGGAGGGTTAACTAGCATTGTTATGGACGAGATTTCTGAAAATTCACAAATGGATCCTCTTTTGGAACTTCCCGAGTTTGAATCATTTCATTTCGATCCGTCATTTCCTCGTCCTCCTCCGGAACCACCGAATGTTGAGATTGCTATAAATTTTGAACCCTAATGCGGATGTGCTTAACAATTTTTGATGAGCTTAATGACAGACGAATGTTTTGGACCCAGAGGGAGGTGAGATTGATGTTTTCTCAGAAAATTGAAGATGACAATCCTTCACATTTGTCATTAGAACTTTTCTCCCGTTTCTCACCAACCCTGCGGATTCTCCTTTACTTCTCTCCACCAGGAGTGAAGACACTATTTTTGACCCCGGCATCTCCACTTAGAGCTGGTGGTATCTCATTGGGATGGAACTTTCATGTGCTTTAATGTTTATCCAAACATTAATGAAAGCCCGATTGAGATTTTTCTCTTCTATTTGCTTCCTCATGGACAAACTTAATTGAGGGTCGAGTCAAGCTCTGTGACTCGTTATAACAAAAACAAGCATTTCTATCTTCTTATCTATTTTTTAACATTTGATTAGGGGGATTGCCTTTTTTCTTATCTCGTGTTTCATTTTTTATGATTTTTATTGTCCAGGATTGCCCGGATTTTGAAGACTCTCGTGTTCATGGTTTTATCCATTCATACATTCGAGCTTCATATCCTCAGCTTCATTTAGGGAATCCGATATCCTAAAATCTTATCGACTAACATTATCATTAGCAAAATAAATAAATGGCTTTAGATCTGCGTAGCGACCCTTTATATATCAAGAATATTCATTAGGAAATAGTATGGGGAATCTCACATGAGGACAATTTAGTTTTAGTATTGGGGAATCTTCAATTTGATTGTGCCTGCAAGCCGTTGTTTTTTACGCAATCCCGTTTTACCACCAAATATTTACAAAAAAAAAACAAAATTAAAAAAAAATAAAAAAACAAAATAAGTGTTTTAGTAAAAATTTTGACTTTCCTGCTAGGTAGAATAAGGTAATAAAATTTGACTCGATCGAAGCGAGTTGACACTAGCTTGTTCCTTAACTTTCAGGCTAAGCGTTCACGAAAATTTACGAAGAACGAAAAATGATAAAGTTAAGTATGATTGGATGCTAACCAGGATTAAATTGGAAATCTAAGAGCTCATGTATGTAATTTATGACTTTTCTCCATAAAGCTCTTAACCGGTGATATTGGCTAAAATAATACATAATTTAAACCCACGTAAAACACTATAAAAAGACTAAAAACACTAAAATATAGATAATTATGTTGCAAATATGTTTGTATTGTGTTTTTATTTCTTACAGGTAAAAAGGATTAAAAACGAAGCAAAAACGGTAATTTTCGGGTGACTTTCGACGACGTTTTCACATTTATCAGAGTCCAAACGAAGTCTTGAAAATTCCTCTTCACACATTGAAAGAGCACGAAAACACAGTCCAACGTACCGAGGCCTTTATATTTAAACCTTTTAATTTGAACCATTTTTCGTCCCTGTTTGAACCCTTAGTTATAAATGACCAAATTAAGTTAAAAAGAGGTTATATATTATATTGTGCATATAGATTATTGAAGCTATGCTTGGCACAACGGTAAGCTGTGTTTGCATAGCCTCATATATAAGAGGTCCCGAGTTCGATTCTTGTGAGGGTTTATTCCCTCACGACCCGACCCGACCCACGACCCGACTAGACCCGGCCCATGACCCGACCAGACCCGGCCCATGACCCGACCAGACCCGGCCCAATACCCGACTCGACCCGGCCTAATACCTGACCCGGCCCACCAGTTGACTTACCGTCAACCACCGTTGACCGTGGGTCCGTGGTGGTCCGGCGGTGGTCAACGGTGGTCCGCCACCGTTGACCGGTCCGTTGACCGCACGCCAATTGACCGGTGGGTCCGGCGTAATGACCGCCGTTGATTCGCCACCATTGACCACCATTGACCGGTGGTCCGGCGGCGGTTGACCGGCGTTTGACCGGCGGTGGGTAACAGTAAAAAATGCCACGTGGCACCACTCAGGTGGTGACACGTGGCGCTTCTAATCATTATATGCAGTGGTGGCAGGTACGAGGTACGAGGTGGCAGAGCGTCAGTACGAGGTACTGTAGCAGTCTGAGGTGTCAGTACACGTCAGTACGAGGTACTGTTCAGGTGGCGGCTGGACCAATCAGATGGTGACACGTGGCACTGGCGTGTGTCAGTCCGAGGTACTATAAGCAGTTCGTAGAGGAGGCATTGAGCAATAATGAGGCGGTTGGTGGAGTGTAAAATAACCAAAATACCCCTAGATCCAGCAATATGAGTGGATGAAGGCTTGAAAGGACGAAATTGCCCCCACCTACTTGGGATATATAAATACATCACGCATCCCCAACCAACAAACCCCCCCCAAACCCCCCCACCCATCCCCCCACCAACCAACCCCCCTCCCAAAAACCCCCCCCCCCCCCGCCCCAAAAAAAAAACCCCCCCCCAAACCCCCCCAGCAGCTGAGAAGAGTGTTGAGATTTATAGTTATAAAATATTAGTGTGAATTTTTTTAAGTTTATTTTGTAGGTTAGTTTTAGGAGTAGTATAATTTAGTTTTAGCTTATTGTATAAGCTTATTTTTTGCTTATTGTAATCAACTCTTTGAGCTTATTAATGAAGATGCTTTTTATTAAAGGTTAGTTTTGTTAATGTTTTTATTTTTTGCTTATTTCTCATGCTTATAGCTTATTTTTGGATCCGATCTCTTAAGCTTATATTCTAATAAGCTTCTTTAATAGCTTATTTAGACTAGCTTATTTTATATTGTTTTTTATTTAGAGCTTTTCGAGTGAGCTTATTTTAGCTTATTTTCGAGTGCTTATTTTTCTAGCTTATTGTTTTTAGATCTAATCCTTAAATATACCCGTCTCTTGTTCACTTGATTGAACATCTTAGTTTCGGGTGGATTAGATCTAAAAATAATAGATCTTATATTTCTAGCTTATTTTAGCATAAATTTAGTTTTTTAATTCTAGCTTATTTTTTCTTAGATCTAAATCCTTAAATATACCCGATCCGAGTTCACTTGATTGAACACCTTAGTTTCGGGTGGATTTAGATCTAAAGTTTTCATCCTTTTATTAGCTTATTTTGTTCTAACTTTTCATGTCTTATTTCTTATTCCATCCTTCTACATCTAAGGCCGGAGCTTAAGGGTCTTATAAGGTTGATAAATAAATAAGGTTTTGATCTCTATAGTTTTTTATGAAAATAATTAGTGGATAAAGTTGACACCTTTATTTGCTAATTAGTAAAGTAAAAGCTTTAAAGTGATAAACTTATTTGTTTATTAATTTGTAGATGGTGGTTTATTTTATATCATTGCGGTTCTTCATTCGGTTACCCTTTTTTCCTTTTTAATACTAGTAGTTTAGAATTATTAGCTTAAAATGTTAATGTTTGATCTTATGATTGTTGCTAGTTTATTTGTTATGATTAGTGAGTAGTTCATTAGTGCTTGCTAAGTGATTAGTGATTTGGAATTTAGGTGCGGGTTTAAAAAGGTTTAAAAAAAATATAGTCATTAGAATTTTCCAATTTACATACCGTCATTTACTTTTAATGCAATTTAAATACTTGTCATTTATTTTAAAAAGCATTTTACTTTACTTGTCATTTAATTTCTTGAAACTTGTTTTTTAAGGATTTTAATTCGTTAAACCTAAGCTCGCACTTAAGGAACATTTTACGTTACTTAGCAATCATTTTTGTCATTTATATCTTTTAGATCAATTTTAGTATAATCTTGTAGTTTTAAATCTTATAATTAGTATTAGTTTAATTTTTAGTATAAAAATAGTTTTAAAAAACCAAAACCAAAAACTTGAATGATATTCAAGCACAATCCCAAGCCCTAACTCGATTTTCCATTCACGCCTCGTCGGGAAGAACAACTTGGGTCCAGTTTTGAACTTTGTGGGTAACGAAGTGAGAGACCGATACTTTCGGTAATACTATACTACTATTATTGATATTATCCTATTTATTATATATTTATATATATTTATTATATATTTATTTGTATTAAAAGGAATCTGTCAAAACCCATCACTTTCTGTAGGTTTTTCCAAGAACGTGACCACATTATGCGTTTCAGCAAACTTAGGGCTCGACATAATGATGATTTTGATTATCAAAGATGAAAATTGAGTTAGGGTTTATGGTTAGAGAGTGTTTGAATGATTGAAATCGAATAAAGAATCGAATGAAACCCTTAATCGAAGTATTTATAGAATCACCCTCAGCAACAGGAACTTGAACTGGCAGCACTAATTGATGTCTAACAGCATTAACTTAAACCGGAAGCAGTAAGTTAAACCTGGCAACATAAACAAATACGGGAAACATTAATTTAAGCCTAACAACATTAACTTAAGCTTAGCAGCATTAAGTTGAAGTTGAGCAGCATTAAATTAATACACAAGTAATTACCCAAATTTCATTCCAAAAAGCAATTTTCATCATCAAATTTGATTTTCACTAGCTCTCTTTCAGTTTTTATGCTCACAATATCTCTCAATTCTTTTTGCTCACATAATCACTCATTTATGTTTTTATGCACACATCTATCTTTCTATTTTTAAGCTCACTTAATCTCTCATTTCTTTTGGCTTACCAAAACACTCTTTCTGTTTTTATATCATAAATCTCTCTATTCTTTTGAGCTCACCAATGCAAATAGTTTTGTACAATGTGTCATCAATTCCATAAGTTGCATACTGCCCTCCCCACTTCCAAATGTGTTAACTTTTGAGAGAGGTGGATCATTAGACTGTTTAGATGTAATCTCAAACCTAGTTTGAGCATCTACATCCCCTAATATGGTATATTGGCACCTGGGACCACTACCTGAACCAATTCCCTAAGAACTTGGCTCATTAAGTGTTGCCATGGATTGGGTCTTAATTTATGTTACCACAAGCAGTAGTGGCAGCCCTTTCCATTCTGTCACCCAACTCCTTATGGACAGCCTCATCACCAACCTTTATAGGGGGACCACTAGACTGAGGTATCTTGGTGTCCCGACCTCTTTTGACTTGCCTAGATGTTTTTTATTCTTTTTAACACACTTTTGATATAACATATCCTTCCATCCATGCTTTGATTGTATAAATAAGTAGCCTCCCCTTAAACAATGCTTTACAACAACATGCCTTTATTCATCACAAGCACACTAGAAAAGACTAGATAGACATGTGAGAATTCATGAGGATCCATATTTATGCATAACCCATGTATAAAAGTTAAAAACTCATATCCAAAACATTAACTTTTCCTCAACCAATTCTTCAGAGGTGAAGCATTCAATCATCAGGTATTCAATATGCTTTACTTGCAGGTGTTAGTCCATAGCCAAAAATACACAATCCAAAGTATTTTCTTCTTGACAGCATTAAGTATGACTAACATTTTTAACAAGCAATTTTAAGTATAACTAGCAGTACTAATTATACTTAGCAGTACTAATTGACAAGACTAACAGTACTAATC
>BQNB010032928.1:1915-24415 GCA_026074375.1 Tanacetum coccineum
ACGATTTCAAGCGAATGCGTACAATACAAAAGGTACATTGTGGATTTATCGATGTCGTCAATGACTTGAAAACACAGGGTGTTATAGATACAATAGGTGCTCATTTGAAAGTAGCTATGTGTGTATATATATGCAAGATGCAGTTGGTGTAGTGTTGTGATGTAGCAAGTTCTTATATGTGATATATAAGGTTAGGTTAGATCATGCGTATGGTATTTTACATGTCTAAATGTGTTTGTGTGTGCATTGTATGCATGATGCAGTGATGCAATCTGTTTTTATCTATGGCATATAAGGTTCGATTAAGTCACACATAGGGTGTATTACTTGTCAAAAATTGTTTATGTGTATATTTATATGCTTAATGCAGCCAATATAAAGTATGCTTAATGTAGCCGGTATAAAGTAGTGATGTAGTAGATGTTTTATAATGGATTTGTTTGATCATGTTACAAGTAGGAATAACAAATAACAAGTAGACGAAAAACAAGAGGTGGTTAGTAGACCTGCAATAAACAGAATAAGGATATCTAGGATCAGAAAACAAAAGGAATTTTGATGAAGAACTTGTTGCAACAAAAAAGAAGAATATTGTTAAAAGAGTTGCTGATGAGGAGTATACATATTGCATCAAAGGATTGTTGAATGCGTAATAAGGATTCTCGGATAATACTTGTAGATTGTTAAAAACAATGTTTTATTGTTATTGCATTACTTTTAAATGATGTACCTAAAATCTTATGTGCTTCAAATTGTTATGTTTCATGCATTAACTACATTTATAATTGATTTACATATGAATCCCTGCTAGTACTTGAATTTTCTTTTTAAGTATTAATAAAACTTAATGTTTTAAATTACTGCATCACAGTGTATAAATCCACTGCATTACAATGTTATCTATGCATTAGAATGAATAATCTGCTGCATCATAATGTATAAAACTATTGCATCACAATGTATAAATCTATTGCATCAACAATATTATTTTACTGCCTCAAAATATATAAATCTACTACATCACAATGTTATCTACTAAATCATAATGTTATTTTACTACATCATGATGCACTAACAATAACACCATGATGTAGTAAATATTATGCATTAAATATGAATTGAAAAGATACTAAGGATATAAGTGGAGAACTAATTTATAGACGTGCTGGATCATCATGAACACAAAAGATACTGTAACCAAGATAATCTTCCATTAAAACTGTATGATATACCTTCTTTCTTTACAACTGAATCAGTGTTTTATTTGTAAAAGAAGGAAAAAAAGAAAAGAACATTCATTTTTGGCGTGTAGATTCTCTCAAATCAACTCTTTTTGGCAGATCTTGTTGCTTTTGTTTCTTCGATGTTGGTATTGAAATCAACTCTTTTTAGACACTATGATGCACCAACATATAATAGTGATGCAGTAAAAAACACAATGATGCACTGGGAATATCACTTTGATGCAGTAACATATAAAAATAATGATATTTCATAAAACTAAGTTAATGTTGCATTGATGATCTGTATGCTATGTTTTTTACAACTAAATCAATGTTATATAAACACAAACACCGTGATGCACTTGAAATGAAACTATGATGCATTAACAAATAATAGTGATGCATTAACATTATTACTATGATGCATTAGGTGTCTACTGCATCACTACGTTATCTACTACATCACATTATATAAATATACTACATCATTATATTTATAAATCTACTACATTACAATATTAATCTACTGCATCACAATGTTAACTATTGCATCCCAATGTATGAATCTACTACATCACTATATATATATACACTACACCTCACACATACACACACACACACCACACACACACACACACATATTTATATATTATTTATATATATATTTATATATTTATATTATATATTTTTATAAATATATACTATATATATATTTATATTATACTATATATATATATATATTATTATATCATATATTTATTACATGTACATATATTATATATATTTATTTATTTTACTTCTAAATATATTTTCGGCATCAAAAGTTATTTTACTGCATCATGATGCACTAAACAATAACATTATGATGAACTTATTAACTATGATGCATTGAATCCAAACATAAGATACTGGAGGATAAAAAAGTAGATGTATACAAGAGCAAACCTACAAAAACATATATAAAAATTATGATGCACTACATAAAAATCACATGAGGCACCTAAAAAAATAACGTGATGTAGTGTACATACAAAAGCAACAAACGTTACACATTTCTTTCTATTTTCAAAATCATTTCTTAATCTGGTCTACTTGAGGAAAATTAACCAGAAAACTCAACATGATCATATAATTGTCTTAACTTTTTTGGGACACATAGTCTGGGTTGTGTCTTTGTTGGATTCTATTGTTTAAGTCAGATAATGAGACATATCCTTCCAAAGCTCACATCACCTGATTCATCTTAGGCCTTCGGTGAGTCCAGTGGCACATGCATCTTAAAGAAACCATATGACAATCTCTGAGCTCTTGTAACTAGTATTTATTTCTGTTCTTGAAGCCACACACATAATATTAGCAAATATGCAAAAATGTTGCAAACGTAAGTCAAATACGAACAACAAGTTACAACCTACTACATTACAGTTCAAATTCAACCACATCACACATATAACAATCCACACACAATCATTTTCGCAAAAAGGGCAAATCACATTTAGCCTAAATAATCCATATGAACAATAAGTTACAAGCAACTGCATTATAGTTCAGTTTTAACCACATCACACACACAATTAGGCATACATTGTGATGCAATAGAACAACATTGTGATGCAGTAGTGTTATAAACATTTTGATGCAACTGTATTATAATACAATAATGCAGTAGAAAACTACAGTGATGCAGTAGAATAACATTCTCATATGCGAAACTCAAAACCTACTGCATTACAGGTCATATTCAAGTGCATTAGAATAAAACCATTGTATCATATGATAAAATAAAACCGCATCAACATTCAAAACAACTACATCAAAATGTAATTTTATGTTCTACTACATTATAATCTTATATTCTACTGCATTACAATTATATTATACTTTAATGCAGTAAAATAACAGTAATGCAGTATAAATACCAAAATATACCCTATGATGCAATAGAATTTAAAATGACATGCAATAAAATATAACTATAATGCAGTAGAAACAAAACTATAATGCAGTAAAAATATTCTAAATACATTACAAATATTTTCTACTGCATTATAGTTATATTCTACTGCATTATTGTTTATTTTCAACTATGAACATCTACATACATCCTATTGCATCTCAATTCATTTTTAGCTGCATCACACATAATCATTTTCGCAAAAAACGCTAAGCCACATTTTAAACTAAATCATCTATATGAATAATCTTAGAAACCTATTGCATTACTAACATTAATCTACCACATCACGGACAATAACAGACAAACATAATCAATTTTGGAAAAAATGACAAGGCACATTTTAGAATAAATCATCTCTATGAAGAACCTTAGAAACCTAATGCATTATAGACATTACTCTACCACATCATACATAATAGCAGGCAAACAATTATATTCTACTGCAATGCAATTACAGTTATATTCTATTGTAATGCAGTACAAATAACAATAATGTAGTAGAAATACCAAAATACCAACATATACTATGTGATGCAATAGAATTGAAACTGACATGCAATAGAGTATAACTATAATGCAGTGAAAAAATTATAAATACATTAAAAATATTATATAATGCATTATAGTTATATTCTACTGTATTACTATTCATTTTGTAGTATATTACAAACAGAATCAGGCACATGCATTCATTTTCTCACAAAAGACAAACCATATTTAGCCTAAATCTTGCCTATGAACATCAACATATATCTTTGTGACGTAATAGAATTTAAACTGACATGCATTAAGGTATAACTGTAATTCAGCAGAAATAAAATTGCAATAGAGTAAACCACATTTAGCCTAATTCTTGCCTATGAACATCAACATACATCTTACGGCATTACTGTATATTTTCTAGAATATCACAAACAGAATCAGACACACGCATTCATTTTCACATAAACGACAAACCACATTTAGCCTAAATCACCCCTATGAACAACACGTATAACCTACTACATTACGGTTCATTTTCTAGCACATCACACACATAATCAGGCATACATAATCATTTTTGCAAAACAATCAAACAACATTTAACCTAAATCATCGATATCAATAACAAAAATAACCTATAGCATCTCAGTTCATTTTCTAGCATATCACACATATATTCAGCCATAAATAATCATTTCTCGCAAAACTAGCAAACCACATTTAAACTAAATCATGCCTATGAACACCAATAATGACCTATTGCATTACAGTTCAAATTCAAGTGCATCAAGCAAACAACCAAGCATACAAACACAAGATTTAAAAAAAAACACCAAGTCACATTTTAAACTCAACCATGTATGTGAACAACCTTAAAAATCTACTGCATTGCAGGCATTACTCTACCACTTCAAAGACAATAGCAAACAAAGAAAATTGATTTATGAAAAAACGGCAAGCCATATTTTAAACTAAATCATCTCCGAACTTCAAAGCCATTGTAAGCGAGCACTAAATTTCTCCTTCTTCAGACTCCGAACTTCAAACTGGTGAAAGAAAAGAAAGAGGCAGGAACTAAAGCTGATTTGCTCAAAGCCAAACTATCCTTTCCAAATGTGGAAAAGCTCACTGAACTATTGGTACAATCTTTGAAACCTAAACTCTCAAAATTACTGACAGCTCATGATTTTAGTGCCTCACTTCTAATTGAGCTTAAGGAGCTCCCATCCAAGATCATTAACATCAATGGAGAAATCAAAGTCCTAAGGAAGTACATTGAAGGACTGGAAATTGAAACCCAAGGGATTTGAAAACACTTCCTGGAAAGTTAGAGGAGTTCCAGTCTTCCGTCACAAGGCTCACCTCACAGGTTGCTTATATCAAGAACCTCCAGTTAGAACTTCCAGCTGAATTTCATGCCTTACCAGGGGAAGTTTCCTCCATTCAGGTTCATATGTCAAAACTCAAGACCTTGGATGCTTTTCTAAGTCTTCTAAATAGGGTCACTGAAGAATTGGACATGTTTGCTCATGCTATTGAGTTAGCATCCAAGAAAACTAGAGATCATGGTGTTCCTTCAGCATGCAAAGCTGGCACTCACCCTACTGAGGGGGAGAAGAACACTTAACAAGTCACAAATTCTTAGTTATTTCATAGAAAAATTGCAAAAGATGTTACTAAGGCAAACCATAACACTGAAAAAATACCAACAACATCACCTATCACAACTACTATCATTCCACCAATCATGACAACAACATCTTTACATTTCCAATCACCTTTCCTATCCTGTCCTTCAAAGACCACCTCTTAATCCGAAGGGGAGCTTATCAAGAACAAAGGGAAGGAAGCCATGTCTCATAAAGAAGCTGAAGAAGAAGAGTTTGAAACTGACTCTAAACCTACAGTCAGGCTAATTGGTTTCATAGTTGAATCCTCTAAGAAGAAACATCTGAAGAAATTTGATTTTGTTACTAAAAAAGGTAATCATGTCTACTTAACAGAAGAACAAATCAAGGAACAAAAGAGGATTGAAGAATCACTAAAAGCTAATATGGCCAAGAAAGAAGAGGAATTGGGAAAAGAAGAGTTGGTTGACCTTCTAGGTATTGATGTAGTGACAAATGTGTACAAAGCTAAGATAAAGTATGACAAGTATTGTGACAAGATGATGAATAGAAGGGCCTTAGGTAAAATTACAAACTCTGATTTCCTTACAAAGGGAAAGGGTCCTATAACACTAAAATTATATAGGGATGATGGGTCTAATGAAACCATCCCTAACTTCAAGGCCAGTGACTTGCATCTGAGTGAATGGAAAGAAGTAATTCAGGTTTTTCCCAAAAGAACTAGAGCTGGATGGACCACCATCTACAGTCAAATTCAGACAAGAATGGAGAACATGTACAAAAATGAACAAGAGCTAGAGATTGACTTCAACAAACCCTTAGGTGAACAAGATCCCATCATTAAGCTGAATGATCTTGCCAGAAAGAAGATGAAGCATGCTGATGACATTCATGATTACTTCAAGTCTACCAAAAAGTACAAGTCATCAGTTTAGTATAAAGACTATCAAACTGGAACTGTGCGAAATGAACCATCCTTGGGTATGATCATGGTCAATTCTTACCAAAGGCAGGATTTTGTGAGTATTAAAGACTTTGGAGATTTCACAAATGAAATGTTGTACACTGTGCAAGAAATCTTCTTTAGACTTCACCAAGGACTTGGCCAAGATGATCATGCTAGCACCTTCAGTTCCTTCCTACTTGCTGAAG
This sequence comes from Tanacetum coccineum, assembly GCA_026074375.1. Taxonomy (NCBI): domain Eukaryota; kingdom Viridiplantae; phylum Streptophyta; class Magnoliopsida; order Asterales; family Asteraceae; genus Tanacetum; species Tanacetum coccineum. The sequence goes on from BQNB010032928.1 coordinate 8,359, forward strand.
TTGATGAAAGAAACCTGAACCCCCTCAAACAAATAAGGGCCATTAAACAACTAAGGCAATAGTAAGTATAAACTTTTGTAGTAGCTTTATCTTTTGTAATGTATTGTAATGAAAGTTATTTTAAATGTTTATCAGTTTATGTTGTTCTTTATTTATTAGTATGTAAGAAGTTGTTTGCTCACTTACAACTGATTTTAACTTAGGCTATTTGTATAATCAAATAGGGGGAGATTATTGGGTTAGTTCCTGAGCCCCTCAGCCTATTAATAGATTTAAACATAAAATCCCCTAAGTGTAATCTAGCTGAAGACAAGTTTAGCTTTATCAAGCTGAAGACAAGTTCAACTTTAGTTCTTCAAGTACTTAGAAGATCAAGCAGCATCTTCACTTTAGTTTATGTAGCGGTTCAAAAACTAAAGAAGGTTTACAAGGCAGGAAAAAGATTTCTTTATGTTAAAAGGAATAAAGCAAATCTCCTTGGGAAAGATACTTCTAAAGTTGGTATAGAAGTACAACCACTTTCCTTAAAGGACTATACCTAGTACTATAAAGCATGTGTGCTTTAAATGGTATCCCAACCACCCATCTAATGCATAACATGTGTCCTACGTATCCTATTGTAAACCTTAATTCCTTTCCTATAAAAGGAATGCGATGTAAGGAGTAAATGCTGTCTCTTCCAATTAATATGAAATACATTAAAGAGCATTTACTCCCAAAACAAACTGATAAAACCATTGGAGCTGAAGCTTAAGTGTTAGTTACATAGTTTGTACTTAAACATATAACTTAGGTTAAAGTTTAAGTTAGAGGAGATCACCTCAATTGTCATTCAACCACTTTTCTATTCCGCAAGCAAAGTGTGTCATAGATTCTTTATTTGATTAAAATAAGAACCTATACATTAAAAAGTTACTTTTGTGTTTTAAACTTGTTCATAATATTATTTACATATATTTGTTTAAAACCACACTTTGTTGCCATGGAATATGATTAGTTTAACTTGATAAACCTTATATCACATTCAAGGGGACCAACAAGTGGTTTATGACTAATATTGCTCGGTTAAGCATTCACACTTCCTCACCCTTCTACACCTATGACCAATGTCTATGAGGTTGCTCAATCAGACACGAACACAAGCATAAAGCATTAAGATTTCCACTATCATACATAATTCAACCTATGTGACCTTAGGTTGCCAAGTATCACTAATTAGCCTAGAGGTTGCTCTTTTGACTAACTAACGCACACTCACATACAAATCGCCAATTAACATGTTGATACGGTTATGCCTTCACGACTATTTACCTTGTAATGTCATGTTTCATAGTTTACGTTTATATTTATCATATATCCCACATCGCCCTAGAAGGCTAACATGTAATCACTCCTTCTCTTATAAAAGGACGTGCAAGGGTTTGGTGTAGGATATGGTTTTATATTTGGATATTGATAATAAAGCTTTGCTTTAATCAATCTATTCTTGGTGGTTTTTTCTAAGATTCTCTTAATAATCGGTATTCGTTTGAATCAACGGTTGTTGGAGTTGCCTGATTAACGATATTCTTTTGAATTAACGATAGTTGGAAGAATCATTCTTGATATTCATGTGAATCAACATTTTTGATTTGTGTTATCTTGTTTTTTGTAATAAATCTTGGTATTCGTGTGAATCAACAGGTTTGATTTGTGTTATCTTGTTTTTCACTACATCAGTTGGTATCAAGAGCCAAAGTTCCTGTTTAAGATGCATCCAAGGAGAAGTGAAGGCGAAGAGTTAGAATATATGTTCTTTGAGGGTGACGGTTCATCTTTTGATATATGGGTAAATTATGGTGTGGTGGGTGATGATTATGAAGGACCCCCAGTATTTGATGATGATCAATATGAAGAAAAGATTATGAGTGGAGATGTTGGGAAAGGATTTATTGAAAATTATCCAAATTTTCATGAGGATGAAAATAATGTGTCATTTTCGGGAGTTGTTTTAGTTGTAGAAGAAGAATCGATGCCAGTTTATGATACCGATATTGAAGATGTCATTGAGGAGAAAGAAGGATTTATTAGGAAAGGAGGATTTGGTGGGGAAGAAGACAACATCAAAGACGTTGTAGTTGTGGCTAATGATCTTTGCTCCTCAATGATCCAAACTACTTTAAGTGTTGATTTTTCAAAAATCATAGATTCAAACCCTCACGAGTTAACTTGGATGCAAAAAGGTAATTTTGTCGAGGTTAGTATTTTCATTGGCAAAAAATATCAAGAAGAGTATTTGAAAGATGCATCCATAGACATAAGTTGGGTTTTAAGACGATCAAGGTTCGAGGTCGAGTCATTATAAAGAAAGAAATTTTGAAGCAGGGGTTACAAATTTAGATGCTATGAGTACAAAGGACAAGTAAGGCAAACTCGAAGATGAGTTTTTTCAAGTAGGGGAGAATGATGCGGTTTTGCCTTCATGACTATTTACCTTGTAATGTTGTGAATCATAGTTTACGTTTATATTTATCTTAGATCCCACATCGCCCTAGAAGGCTAACATGTAAGCACTCCTTCTCCTATAAAAGGATGTGCAAGGGTTTGGTGTATGATATGGTTTTATATTTTGATATTGATAATAAAACTTTGCTTTAATTAATCTATTCTTGGCGGTTTTTGCTAAGATTCTCTCAATAATCAGTATTCGTTTGAATTAACGGTTGTTGGAGTTTGCCTGATTATCGGTATTGGATTACATCAAATAATGTCTATTTTATAGCATCATTTATCCCATGTAATTAACCTATTTTGTTTAATTATTGCAAAGAATTGTTACTTAATCATTTATATTTAAGAATTGTAGTAATTACGGAGTACTTGGTGAATATTAGCAAAAGGCACGCATTGTGGAGTTTAAACGAAGACATTTTGAAGATTACTATTCGGACAACCAATACGCCGTATCCATCATGGAAGATACGGCGTATCCGTGCCTGCACTCACCAAAGACCACAAAGGAAACAAGTTCAATACGTCGTATCCAGGAAAGGCAATACGCCGTATTCAAGCTATATGGGAAAAAAATATTCTAAAAGATATCAAACGTGGTCCCTACTCCAAGAAACTCCAATACACCGTATCTAATAACTTGGATACGCCGTATCGACACCGACTCCAAACCATATAAATACAAAACTTAAAAATGAGTTTTAAGTGTGCTAAATCATATTCTCGATACCTAAACCACAAAATTCGATTTTCAGAGGAGAAAAAGAGTAGAAGAGGTCTTGAAACGCATTCCAATCCATAGGAGACAACGTGTAATTTCTTATACTTTTGTAATCATTCAGTTTTTGGTATCATTCGTTAACTCGGTTAGTTTACCTTGGCTAAAACAATTACTCTTGTATTAATTATGATGTTTGAAGGCTAATACCTTCGGGTATTAGCCATTATTATCAAGATTTGAATGTTTGGTTTTGTTTATATCTCGATTTCTTAATTTATCATTGATGTATTGATTATGTTTATCACATAATACTTGTTTACGTGCTTAAGTATGCGACCTATCATTCAACTGGCTATAGTCCTACATATTTAATGTGCTACAACTTTGGTGTTTTTTAGGCATAGTCTAAGTGTCCGGGATAGCGCTCCATATATTAATGCGTATAGGTGGAACAAATAGGATTACTAATAACGTCTTGCTTGCCTGATTGAACTGGTTGTACCGTAGAAGGTAGTGGCTTAGTACTAACTAATAACGCTCTAATCATTATATAGTTTAGATTGTGGACTACCACCTACCACAAGTTACCGTTAAGCAGTAAGTGGGTAAAGCCTATATGAGCTAAGGTTCGTACGACATACACAGTGTTGTCCTCTAGATGAATTATAATCAATATATAAGGATGCTTTATGTGGATGCTTTAATTGTGACATAATTAATGTGTCTAGGTCTCTTAGGATGAAGTCTCGCCTAAGTCTAAGAATGATATGCCTCTTCAAGATAAGTAATCATTGCACTGAATAAACAAACCAACTTCTAATCGGATTAATGATGGCTAATACAGTTTTCTATCATAAGGCTTAAAACCTATTCTTTTATTTCTGTTAAATTCTTGCCGGGGGGTTAAACGTACTATAGTTGTCTTGACATTGCATTGTAGTCTCCACCATAACCGTGTGCCAGTCTCTCAGACTGAAAACCCCCTTTTACCTGTTAGAATTAGGATTAGAACTAACATAGGATTAGCATAGTTTGACTTAGATTTGAATTAACTTAGATTAGATAACCAAGATATAAATAAATTAAGAGATTTTACCTCGCTTCTAGTGTTCGGACACCCTAACTTACCACGGAATATACACTGACCGGGTACATACCGTTGAAGTTTGTTTTTGGTTAACGTCGGCAAAATATAAATTTTATAAACTTGAATCATAAAATTCACTCCCCCACAATGACTTCAATCATCCTACATAATTCGACCTATGTGACCTTAGGTTGCCAAGTATCACTCAGTAGCCTAGAAGTTGCTTTTTTTTACTAACTAACACGCACTTACACACAAATCACCAATTAACTTGTCCATGCTTAGGTTGCTAAGTCACGTCTCTTAAAGGCCTTTAGGTTTCTAAATTACCAAGAATAAACCGATTACATGTTAATGTTGCCTAATCATGCAATACTAGTTTACTACAAATCAATCAATCGACTAAAAATATGTAAACGTATGGATCTTTGGTCAAACATGCATAATATACATCAACAATCATCAACTAACATAAATACATAAACAATCATAGGGATTATAACATCTAATCAAACATAATAAAGATTTAGTCTATCATATTGAATGAAGAACAATAAAATCATAATCAACATTGTAATTGAAGACATAATTTAGATAAGATTTGATAGACAAACCATGGATTAAACGATGTTTAAAGTATGAATAAAGTACCCAAAGTAGCTAGAAAAACACCCACCCAAACCCTAGAATCAGACTTAGGGATTGGGGCTTGCAAAAAACGAAGTTATGAGGTTATATTTAGGGCCATTTACTTAAATAGGCCGAGAAGATCACTAATTTTTAACTAATAGGCCATTTAGGGAAAAATTCCAAAAATAGGCTTCGAAAATGCCCGATTTTTTGTTTTTGCATGATTTTTTACTTTTTTCGAGTAAAAAACACTAAAGTTGCGCCAAAACAGGACACGTGGCAACATTTCTATGGAATCGTAAAATCGCGTCAGTCGCATGAAAAATAAGTAGTGCTTTATAAAAGTTGGAATTTGTTTTGGCTCATTTGTGTAATTAACTCTTATATTTATAGGCGTAGCTGAGTCGGTGAATATTGACGGTGTCACCTACAATTTTGATGGCGTCACCAGAGCTTTTTCACCAAGTTGTAGATTTTCTCGTTGCGATCGCATGGCCACTTTAATCATCGACATCCAAGTTCGTATGAAGGAATTAGGCCAAAACAATATCTGATACTTTGCGCACAAAAAAATCATTCCCGGCGGCGTCACCAATACATATGACCCAGTCATTTGATCATCACGACGACGTCACCAGAAACTTTAATGTCGTCTCCAGCTACTATTCACTAGGTCTTGATCTCGATCATGGAATTTTGTGTTCTTGCCCCATTTCTTCCCGAATTGATTCCTTATTACGTACTTTTCATCCAAGTGCTCCAAAATGCTAAAATCACAAAAAGAAAGGATTTAGGGTGTATTTAGAGTACCTTTTCACGAATATGGGGGTTAAATGACCCGAAAAATTATGTAAACTAACACCTTATCAAATACCCCTACACTTGGGATTTGCTTGTCCTCAAGCAAATGGGATTTTCTACCTAGTAAATAGCAAAGTCGAGGCATTTAACCTACTTAATAAAAATAATTTATGGCACAATCGAATCAACCTCATAATTAAAAGCATGGAAATTATATACTAGCACCTCATATAAGTGTTTGGATCATCTCTTTCTCTCAGTGTAATAATGAATTATAACAATATAAGAAACGGGAAAAATAAACACTCACTACCTATCATAGCATATAGATTGCCATAAACTTGATAAAGGATCAAAACCTCCATCGCTTTGGCATAAGCACCTAGGAATTACTATCAAAGAGGTATTTTAAAGGGTTGTAACGTAAGGTTTAGGGTAAAGTAAAACACGGTTAAGGATAATGGGGGATATTTTACTGGTGGCAAGCTAAATATTTTCAAGAATACATGTAAAAGGCGTTGGTAAGCCAAGACTCGACAAAAACTAAGACAATTATACACAACTCCACATCAAACTCTTTCATCTTCTTTTCTTGACTCTTTCTTAACATAATCAAAAGCAACATGGAGGCTCATATATTTTAACATATTTTTTTGCTTTTTTCATTTTTCTATTTTGATTTTTTTATATACACTTTTGCCTTGCCATCAGCTTGAACAAAAATAGTAAACATGACTTGGGGTTTATTGTTGCACCCCTACACTTGAGTTTTTTGATAACTCAATAAAATAAACTAACTAATGACCCGAATTGAGAAGGATCAACAAACATGAAGAATATTAGACAAATGTGGGGGTAATGGTTTAACTTTTCATCCCCATTTCTTCATATAATAAAAACTACCAAGAATCCTAATCGTTCCAAAAATGTATACACTAACAAAAAGACTTAACTTAGCAACCATGTAATCAAGTAAATAATTAACTATGGGTTAAACCATCGTGATAATAATAATGTACTAAAAATGAGTACATACGAGGAAGGCTAAGGCGATTTGAGTGTAACATTTTGGTGGGGTGTAAACAAATTTCAACTATTAAATAATACATAATAGTCTATTCAGGAATTTCTCCATCTAAAGAAATCCCTTTTCTGTTGTTCTGAAATACTTAGTAGAATAAAACAAAAAGGATAGGATCAGAGGAGTGTACTAGGGGTATCTTGCAGTAAAAATGAGTGCATAGCAAAGGTGTGGGGGTAGTTATATGACCAAGGAGATATTTATAACTACAACAAACGCATGCTAAAAACAAGGGTTATCCTAATGCCTCTTATCACTTAGCAAATCCTAATCACACGAATGCGATCTCACTAGCAGTCTCGGGATACATCACTAAATCAAGTTTTAGAATCTTTAATACTACTGGTACACTCTCATAAGCATTAAGAATGAATGCTTTTATTCCTAAAGATCTAGGGGCATACCTCACATTTTTGGGGTGGAATATTTGAGTGGTAGGGTTTTTGTGCTAGTCATACAACTCCTATCTATGAGACGCTTTTAATACTACAGTCTCACCGACATATGCCATAAAAAAGTTTAAATTTGGGTCAAAATTAGCGTCCTGAACTATGTTTCGGTATATTACTCATCTTTTTAAGGATAAAGCAAATGCAAATGGAAAGATAGTTTCTAAGATTTTCATTACTCCCCTACACTTAAGTTGAACATTGTTCTAAATGTTCTAAGAGTACCCAAAAAACAAGAAAAGGGAAAATAAATAAAAGGCGAGAGAAACTAATACTCCTCTAGTTTGCTTAATATTTGAGAAGAAACGAGATAAACCGGCTAAATCTTTATCCAAGGATCGTCCAAGTGAAAATCATAAGATCTTTTGGACTCTCCTCATCTAATATAACCTGAAAATCAAAGACAAAAATAACTATACCCAGCGTAAAATCGAACCAAGATAGATCATAACAGGATGTAATTCCAGACTTAGAAACAGACTAAAATAAAGGAGAGAATACTAGTGACACAAATTATAAATATCAACAGGATAATTTAGATTTTAAAAATCTAAAAATTATACAAAAAATAAGTTTTCAAAATTTAGAAAACGCGATTTTTCTCCTTTTTGCAAGCCTGACGCCGTCAGGATCACCTAACAAGAATTACATTTTCGTTTTCTGGAAAACTTCTTGGAAAAATCCTATCTTTTGATGTCCAAATTAGAGAAATTCACAAAACATATCCACAAGTATTTGACATAAAAAAACAAAAGCAAACAAAGCATGCATAGAAATTAATCATAAATCATCACACAATTAATTTAGGTTCATAATAACCACATGTGATCTCCCATACACTTATTTAATGCAAAGTAACTTTAATTACCAATGAGACAAAGTCAAAAGCAAAATAAACCTTAATTACATAACAAACCAATCATGCAATAATTCATAATTAAAACTAGCATGCAAACAACCTAAAAATTAAAATCACAAGACAAATAAAGCAAGTAAATAAAAATGCTTGGGTTGCCTCCCGAGAAGCGCTTGTTTTTGTTCGAGTCACGAGCCTGACTATATGCTTATTTGATGCGTAAAAAGGAGGTTACCCCTACACTTACCATTAAGAGCGGGTGATAGTAGCAATACACACCATTTCGATGGATGTATGCCACGTGGGGTGAAGGTAGTGTATAAATGGTCAAGGGTTCTACTACCTTTATCTTAAAAATACCCAGACTATATGGGTTGATGGGTGGGTCGGTTCCTATTTTGTCTCCTAGATTTAAATCTAAGGATGGAAAATTGGGTAAAAGTTGAGGCTCTAGTTCATCAACACTAGGAACTTCCCTAGAACTAAGAAAGAGGTCATTACTACAAGTATTTAAGCTTAAATCCTCTAGTTTCATGTGGTATAAAGTTTCTACCTCCAATGGGATTCCTATAGTCTCTTCTACTTCTTCTAGGTAAGTCATGTGCGGTGTGTATACATCAAATGATGGAGGGGCTTGAGATTCAAAGTTCGAAATTTCAAAACCTAGGTCTTGTTGTTCATGATACTCATTTTCGGCTAAATCCTACTCATTTGTTTCCTTAGGTAGTGATTTAAGTAATTCTATCAATTCATCCAACTTATGGTTCAAGGCGAGGGAGTTCTCCATAAGATTTTCGTATACTTAGTAACCTTTCCTAAGGGCCTCACTAAAGATATTTGATCATTAAAATCCATCCTAGGTGAAGGCTCATATGGTGCATAGATTTCTCTAAGTGGGGTATTATGTGGGTATGGTGGTGTAAGTGGAAAGGGTGGTAATTGTGGATTCACATTCCCCGTGATAGAGAATGGAAGAGTCAATGGAAATTTTACAAAACAAAAGCTTAAAGACAATGATAGACTATAAGAAAGCTACAAAATAAAAAAAAACTCTCACTTGATAGGAATCTAATGAGTAGACTTAAGCTAAATAGACTCCGAAACCTAGATTATTGCACGGCAGCAGCGCTAAAAAATTGATGCGATAGGTACCCCCCCCCCCACCCCCCCCCCCCCCACCCCCCCCCCTCCCCCCTCCCCCCCCCACCCCACACCCCCCCCCCCCCCCCCCCCCCCCCCAAACCCCACCCCCACCCACCCCCCCCCGCACCTCCCCCCCCCCCCCCCCCCCCCCCCCCCTATCCCCCCTACCCCCCCCCACCCCCGCCCCCACCCCCCCCCCCCCGCAACACAAAATTTTACAACCCTTCATAGGCAGAGAACCTAAACCGTTATAGTGTAGTTATAGGCAAGTCCGGGGGATTGATCGTTCTCTAAGGAAATAGTGAGGTAGGCTCGAAATGTATGTCGCTTTAGTTTAAGGGATTGAGGGAAGATTCTTTTGGGAATTTTATATTTTTCATGAAAGCAAGTAAACAATCGGGTTTGAAATTGGTTTTGATTAATCTAATAACTACTCCTAATTAATAAAGAAGACAATTAACTACTACGCCTCAAACAATGGTAATAAAGGTGTATTTACTCAGATGAAATTATCCCTAATCTTGCATGTACATTATGCTTAACTAGCTAGATAAATTATTGATGGTGGTTTGTGACTAATAAGGCTCGGTTAAGCTTTCACATGTCCCTCCCCCTTCATACCTAGCTATTGTCAATAAGGTTGGCGCAAGTCGGACACGAACACAAACATAAAGAATTAAGATTTCCACTATCATAAATAATTCGACCTATGTAACCTTAGGTTGCCAAGTATCACTTTCTATTCTTTTGGCATTTTCTTGGCTTTTATTTGGCAAAATCCCGGGTATTTAATATATACAATTAAGCATTTATCAGTTGCTAAGTTATGTCTCTTACAGGCCTTAAGGTTGCTAAATGACCAAGAATAAACCGATTACACGTTAAGGTTTCCTTATCATACAATACTAGTTTACTACAAATCAATCAATTGACTATAGTATGTAAATGTATGGATCTTTGATCAAACATGCATAATATACATCAACAATCATCAACTAACATAAATACATAAACAATCATAGGGATTAAAAATCTAAGCAAATACAATAAAGGTTTAACATATCATGTTGAATGAAGAACAATCAAAATCATAATCAACAATTGTAATTGAAGACATAATTAAGATAAGATTTGATAGACAAACCAAGGATTAAACGATGCTTAAAGTATGAATAAAGTACCCAAAGAAGCTGGAAAAACACCCACCCAAACCTTACAATCGGACTTAGGGTTTGGGGTTTGCAAAAAACAAAGGTTCGAGGTTATATTTATAGGTATATAGCTGAGTCGGTGCATTTTGATGGCATCACACACAATTTGTAACGGCGTCACACATAATTTGTGACGGTGTCACCATAGCCTAATCACCAAGTTGTAGATTTTCTTGTTGCGGTCATGTGGCCACTTGAATCGTCGAAATCCTAGTTCGTATAAAGGAGGTATAGCCAAAACAATATATGATACTTTGCGCGCAAAAAACTCACTCCTGACGGCGTCACCAATATATATGACCCCGTCATTTGATCATCACGACGGCGTCACAAGAAACTTTGACGCTGTCTCCTGCTACTGTTCACCAGGTCTTGAGCTCGATCATGGAATTTTGTATTATTACCCCGTTTCTTCTTGAATTGAGTCCAAATCACTTACTTTTCATCCAAGTGCTTCCAAAATGCTAAAATCACAAAAAGAAAGGATTTAAGGTGTATTTAGAGTACATTTTCATGAATATGGGGGTTAAATGACCTCAAAAAAGTATATAAAATGACACATCATTAAATAAAATAAAGTTATTGGTTTTCCTTCTCTTGTTTATTCAAAGGATAAACCATGCTTGGCATGTGAAAAAGGCAAACATCATAGATGATTCAAGAGTACTACCTAAGGCAACAAAGGGAAAGAACAGTCTAAGACCAAAAATCCCTCCCTGATACAGACCTAACTCCAACTGATCAAAGAGAAAGAGCCATTGGAGGGCACTCATACATCACAATCAGTATCAACGGGCTACATACCTATTCCTTAAGATTTAGAGAGCATAGTGCAACTCGTTGTTACGAAATCACTAATTCACCCCCAAAGATGGCATTCACACATCCAAGCTTTATCCTGATAGAACAAATATTGTTCTCAATGACTAAGAGGGGAATATACAACCCGCTAATAGGATATTGCCTTCCACACCTAAAGATGGCACTCAGAAATAAAAACTTTTGCCTGAGGGTAAACCCACTAATCCCCAAGATTCAAACAGAAACACACACCCTGTTGATATGGGATTGCCTGCCACCAATACTGATGATGGCATTCATACATTATCACTTTTGCCAAAGGAAACTCCCACTGATCCCCAATACCGAGGGAGAAACATACAACTCATGGGTATGGAATTTCCCTTCATGATTATTAATCTTTCAAGGGATGGCACTAAGTACCAGGTGGATCAAATCCAATCCACTCGATTTGAGATGTCATACTTTGACCACAACAATGGCAAGACTTCTTCTGAAGTGGAGGCGGATATTATCTAACCTATTCAGTCACTTGGAGATTTTGAAGCTTTAATGGAAGAATCTAAGGATGAACTTAGGGATTTCAGTAATGAAGAAATATTTTAAGGCTAGATATGAAATGATACTGATCAGCAATAGTCCTTGACGAACATTTCTCATCCATCCTCCTTCATCCACTAATAAGGTCACTCCTTCTGATGAACATCATTCAACACCTCTTGAATCATAACCAAAAGCAACACCACATGAAGAACCAATCTCTACTAAACATTAATCACCAACACATGAAACATCACAACCTAAATCATCATAGTCCAAGAAGCATAAAAATGCAAAGAAGCCTATGGAGTCTGAACCATCACATGATCACTCTGACTCAAAATCATCATTAGCATCACTATCCTTCAAAGATTATGACAACTACATGTCTACTATTAAGAGGGTGTTGGCAAATAATCTTCAAGCATTATCTGAATTTCTTTATGCTCAAATAGAAGAGGATAACTGAGCAAAGAGGAACTATAAGAATATGTTATTGGCTTTTAAGGAACAACACCTTAAGGGTATTAATACCATTCTCACAAATCTTCACACTGTTTATTAAGCTATCAAAGATGATCATGCATTAGACGCCAAAGTGCTTGCAGCTACTGATGCATACATAAAAAATTCATCCAATCTCATTCAACTCAACATGCATATGAAGGAAGTTATCAAAACTTACCAACAAAGCTCCTCTAATCTTTTAAGCCTAGTTGAAATGCTCAAGGAAGCAAATGCTCATGGTTTGATGCATACTCTTAAAGCCATTCAAAACGCCATCAATACTCAAGTTGATCATCATTATACATTGGCTGAGTCATACAGATCCCTTGCTTATAATGTTGGTCCCAGGCTGACCAAGATTAAACTTTCTCAAGAGTCCATTCGGTATGACATTCCCTCTCTTAAAGCTAATACGTCTGATATCAAGGAAATAGTCACTGTGATGTTTTATGCATTCAAAGTCCCATAATTTTCTACCCCCTTAGGAAGTACACGGATACCAACAATTACAATCATTAAAGCTAATGCAACTATTAGGGGGATAATTCTACATACATTGTCTCTAACAGCCCATTTGTTCCAAGTCATGAACCATCACTTGAAAGGCAGATTATGGTAGAAAAAGAAACTCCCTCTTAACCTGAGGGAGAGGAAGCTGATATGGTCATTGAATAGCCCAAACCTAAACAACTTAAAGTACCTGCTTAGAAAGTAGTTAATGCCACTCCTATTCAAACCATATTTCCAACAACCTCTTACCCCACACCATCAATCACTCATGAAGCTCAAGTCATTGAACTATCATCAATACCATCACACACATATCCTATCATTGATACCACACCACCTAAAGACCAACCTGGAAGTTCATCCTTTATAACCCTAAAAGTTAATAAAGGTAAAGGCATAGCTAGAGACACTCATGACTTACCACCAAAGCTTATCAAAGCTTCAAGGAAAGTTTATCCAGATCTTGATGCTCCAGTACTAATTGAATATATGATTGATGGGAAAAAGGTTCTGATCACTCATGATGAACTGAAGGCTCACCTTGACAAGAAGGAAAAAATGAAACAGGCTGCTAAAGAAGCTGAATTAAGCAAGCTTGATATAATGAAGGTTGCTACTAAGTTGGTCAATGAGGCTGAAGTTCAAATCTAGGGAAGAAAAGAATAATTAAAACATCAGGATGCACACCTTCAAGTACTCTCTAGAGCTCACAATGAAAAACTCAAGAAAGAAGCTGAGTTAAAAAAGAAGTGGTTTGGTAGTTATGTGTGAACTGTCACAATCAGAAAAAACCAGAGAGAATCACTAACATCTACATTGATCCAAGAACAAGACCAGTCACTATGAGGGTTTACAGAAATAATGATCAAAGAAATTTTCAAGTTCACAAAGAATTCAAGTTTAGTGATTTTGGCTTGAGTGAATGGGGTGAACTAAATGCTATCCTTTTAAGAAGTCAAGCAAGTGTGTGGGTGAAATGATGAACTCATTAAGCAACAAGAATAAAAGACTAAAGGAAATTCCAGAAGAATTGGGGCTTGACTTAACCATTCTATTACCTTAACAAGATCCTTCACTTCCTAGGAGAAAGAGGAAAGCAATTGAGCTAGAGCCTGAGACTTATATTGCTGGCCTACACTGCAACTGAACAATACCTGAAGGTGTCCAGTTTGTGAAGAATCTGGTGATTGAGAAGCCAGAGCATGTATTATTCTTCATTGATGCATTTGGAGAAGAGGCTTTTTAAAGAGTAAGTGATATTTAGAAGGTAGAGACTAAAACCTTACTAGGCTATAAAATGATGGCTTCAAATGTCAAGAAAACTAAGAATCAAAGGTTCATGGTGCTGATGAATAGGATAATTGATGAACGCCCTGATAAAGACAAGCTTCTGACCAAAAGAGTCAAGTTGGAAAATCTGGGATACATTGATGTTTGAGCAACTTATCTTTATTTTTTAAAAGCTTTTGTAATATACTGATAATGAAGTATTTTATGTTATCAGTATTTTTTACTTGCTTTCTAGGGTCAGTGTAAGAAGAAGCAGTATTTACTCACTTACACTAAAAAAACACTTATGTTATTTTTATATTAAAATAAGGGGAGATTGGTGGGCCAATTTAGTGCCTAATGATCTTTGCCTTAGGATTTGAATAGAAAAGATCATAAGTGTTAGATAACCTTTTAACATTACTTAGGCCACTGATTGAACAATTATTTAGTGAGTTGCCTTCAGGGGTTCAATCAGAGTCTATGAAGAAAGACTCGCTATTCAGTCAGGTGACACTCAGTGAATGAAGTCTTTCAACCAAAGAAGAAGGCGATAGATTCACTGAGCTATGACTATAAGTTCACTGAACCACACATGATCTCCTCAAACATAAAGAAGACCTGAAGACTTAGAGATTAAAGAATGGGCGTGATAAGTTTAGAGGGGCTAACTAAACATATGTGTATATTTATTTAGCAAAAACAAATTTAGGAGAGTTATATTGGATATGAATAATTTCTTGGATACCAAGGGACTCATCCCACCATCCATTTAAAAAAAATCAATGACTGAGATTAAAAGTATTTTATTATTTCACCTATTTTTTATAATTAAAATATCTCAAGAACCGTTAATCGTTAGATAAAACAGATTATACCGTCACGACCAACATTTATTTATATTTCCATAAACGGGCACTTTAATATACTTTCGACAAACTTTTTTTTGTTTTTTTCATGGTTTTTTCTTTGTTTCTCGTGTTTCTACATTTTTTTGATTTTTTCATTGTTGAAACTTGCATGAAGAAATCACATCTGATTAAACACTAATTTGAATATTCGTATAAAATAATATGTGATTTAACCTAATATCGAATTACTTGTGATTTTATTATAATTACATATCATTTGTTATTTAACACTAATATCATATGTAATTTAACACTAATATCGAATTATATGTGATTTCATTAGAGTTACATATCATATGTGATTTAACACTAATATCATATGTGATTTAACACTAATATCACATGTGATTTTATTAGAATATTTAAATTAGTGTTTAATCACATTTAATTTCTCATGCAAGTTTCAACAACGAAGAAAAAAACAAAAAAAAAGTATGTCGAAATATATAAAAGTGCATATCTATAGAAAGATAATCAAATGCTCGTCGTGATGGTATATTTTTTTTCGCTTAACGATTAACGGTTTAAAAGATATTAATATTTGAAAAAAAGGATGAAAATAAGTTTTGGGTTTAATCTTATCTATTTAATAAAAATAGAGAAGACATATGAGGATTTGTTTTTTAGTACCCTAATAAATTTGGTATTCAAATGAACTTAAATCCCCTTTTACCTTTTTGGAGTTTGATATGAAATAAAATTTTATTTTAATTGACAAACAAGGTTAGGTTTAAAGCTCCAACATAGATAAGTATAAATTTAAATATAGACTTAGGTTTTGTTATTTTTCTAAAAGAATCACTTCGAGGTTAGAAAAGAAGTGCGTTTGTTTTTTTTCTGACATAAAAGGGTAAAAGTATTTCATTACACTTCAATAATTCAAACACTTAAAGCCTTATATTTTCA
Organism: Tanacetum coccineum; assembly: GCA_026074375.1. Taxonomy (NCBI): domain Eukaryota; kingdom Viridiplantae; phylum Streptophyta; class Magnoliopsida; order Asterales; family Asteraceae; genus Tanacetum; species Tanacetum coccineum. The sequence continues at coordinate 24,272 of BQNB010032928.1, forward strand.
CTTCTTTCTAAAATAATTTAATAATTGAGACTCATATGGGTTTATACGTTTTCATACATTTTCATCCGTCTTTATCCGTTTTTATACATTTTTGTACGTTTTCATCCGTTTTTCTATGGTTTTTGGCATTTTGTACGTTTTCTT